>APFE031577750.1:10811-126967 GCA_000404065.3 Pinus taeda
TATAACCAGTCCTCTCGACCTTGGTTAATATATATATTAACACATAAATACTTTATTGGCGCTCTTCCTTAGAAAATCCTTGTATAAAGGGAAAATTCTCAAAACGCAACTTTCTCTGCCACTACACTGGTTATGCACAGACCCCAAGGTTATACCTCAATTGCAATTGGTTGTCGACTTATTCAACGGTCACACATATATGCTTGTATCCCCTCCTCTTCCGATATGCAACTATCGGAGCATTAACATATAACTTTAACACAACATAAGTTTACATAGGAACCCCACTCCAAATACATATATCGGACTTCAAAGGTTTTACAATTGCCATTATAACCCTATCGGGTTCATTCTTTAGTCGTGACTCCTCCGATAGGCCGAACTTCGCCAGTGTCGATACGTGATTTGCGATCAGATATTGATCGTTGATCAGATCTGCGATCCGACAGTTAATATTAAGTTGCGCTACCGCATATCACTCAACCTCAATGTCAGCTCCTTCCTTTTCTACACACCGATCCAATAACTTTTCGAACCCAATGGGGAAATAAACCAGTCCCTAAAATATTTCAAGTACGGCACTTGACCCTGACTGTGGTTTTCACCATTTCTGAACGTAATTTGGGTTTTTACATTTGTGGGAGTTAAATTGTGTAATGACCTCACTGATGCGATAGTTTGCCTTCCTGATTTGATCTCAGTTGTTGATCTTCTCAAATCCAATGGTTGTTGAGCAGCAATTCTTTAATTCTTCGCTCGTCCCTTAGAATTTACGCCATTTTCAATGGTTTATGTGGCTCTTTGGGTTCTTTAAAGATTTCGGCCTTCTGCTCATTCGCAATTCACTCTTCCTCCTGAACTTAAACTCCTCGCACTCCTTTGATCTCTATCCTTCTTGCAGAGCTCTAATGGATTCAATGATCCATTTCTATTCTTCTGAATCGTGCCCTCCCTCTACGTCCTTCATAATTATGTCTGTACCTATACGGAGCCTATGAATTCACTATAATCACATATGAAATACTTCCTAAGCATATTAACATAGATAGGAACCAATATTCCATATATTAATATAGAAAACACATATTACACCTGAGATTCCTCGGTCTTGCACAGGCCTGATTCTCAACACTTGTGGCCTCTCCCCTGCCCATAGGCTTACATATGCTTATATGGACACTTGGATTGGATTATTGATCCCATCCTTTCCTTAAATCACCCAAACAAAGCCCTAAAGCTTGCTACATGCATACATATGTCGTAGATTTTATCCATTCCATCTTTTCCCTCTATTTTAAAGCAGAAAAGTCTCCTTATCGGCTCAATGGTCCATATCTACTCTAATTAATTCATAAAAGCTCTCTCTTGCTACTAGAGAGTTGGATTTGACTTCTACCACTCATGTTCTCATTTATTTATTTTGAGAGCATTTAGATATTCTCCCATTATCTAATTAAATCACTTAAAAGCCTACATTTTTACATTGGCTTGAGACTTAGGAAAACTATTTCCTAAAATGCATGACCCCCTATGTCTACTATTCACAACAATTTTCCTTGGTTGAATGCTCCTGCATCAACATGTTATAATGTTATGATAAAATTATTTCGATAATAGTTTTTAAATGAAATTTGATGGGTAGTTTATTTCTGAATACGTCTTGTGGGCCTAAGTTCCGATATAAAAGTCCTAATAAGGGAAATTCCTTTTTAGTCAAGTATTTTGGAAAAATGAAACTAATATTATCTTATGTTATTAAGATAAAGGGTTTTCTCCTAAATTTAAAAGGTCCTCATTATTTATTAGTTCCACTATTAACCTTTATGGCGAGGTTGTTGAGTAGTACAACAAAACCTTTAGGAAAACTTATACAAGAAATATTAACCAAATGCAAATCCATATTATAAGTGAGGTTGATAGATTGACCAAAATTCGTGCTATCGTGCGAGTTAAACATTTCAATAAATGACGCAGTGGAGATGTTAGATCAAAGGGTTTGACAATAATTGATATCATTCTTTGTTTCCACATCACGTTACAAGAATTTGCATGAACAGGGATGAAACAATTGAACTTTAAAAATCTGATTAAAATTTATATCATGAGGGTTTAAAAATTCAACATGCAAAAAGCAAAAATGCCTTAAGAGAGATTCCACATCCCATGAGATGACATTAATGATAAGATCCTGCAAGAAAATTTTAAACTGACTAAAGTCACAAGTATTGGTGGGGTGATAGGAACCTGACATAACCATTAGCATAGGCTAAAATTCCCTATACGCTTGACTTGACTTTGAACTCTGAGAAGATTGAAAGTTTAATTGAGAAAACATAGTTTGTTGCTTGTCTAAGCAAGAGTCATCATTCAAATCACAAGATTCATAAGGAAATTGAGGCTCATTAGATGGATCTTCAAGATTACGACAAAAATCCTCAATAACAAGCATGTCATTTTCTTGATAAAAAGGAGATATACCTCAGAGAAAGTCTTCAATAATTGCATCAAAATCCATTTGAAACTTCTGTAAAGCTAAATGTGCTTGTGGGAACAAATATTCATCCATGAAACTTGAACAATAATTACCATACAATTTAGGGAAAAGAAAATTATAAGGATCATTTTGTTCAAGGATTCAACAAGTTGATTAACATGAGTAGGATCAACAAGGGGACTATAAAGATTTGAAGATGATTGATTAATAATTTCAGGAAAATCATAATCCAAGGAAAGATGTGAAAGAACAATTGATTCCTCCTCAACAAATTGATCTTCCATATTACTGATTAGTTCATGTCCAACAAATGAAACCTCAAAAGGAGGGGGACAAGGAATAAAAGGAACATTAGATTCTTCTTCGGGATTCTGAAAATCCTTTTGAATGGGAGTGAATGATGAATCTAATTCAAAATATTTTCTTGAAATCTTGATGTTGGACCCGCCAACATTTAGGGGATCTCCCTAATATGAATTCCCAACTAGACCTCACACCGTTTGGAGTAGGAGTCCTAGTAGTGAGTGGCAATATTGTTCCTTGACTACGAAAACACGCAGAGTGAAGTATGGTAAATTTTGGTGAGAGAAAGTGTGTGACCCTACAGAGATTCAAGCGTGATGCATGAAGGTTCCAACTCACGAAAGAAAAAGGAAGTGTGCCCCTTGGAAGCCTGTAATAGTACACAGCTTGAAAGGAACACACAAATGTAATGACATCACAAGCTAAGATGCAAAATAGTCCACAATTTAAAGTGATGAATTAATACAACAACATGCATTCAACAAGATTCATACAAGTGAAAATGAAATGGTTTATAAGCATAAGCGTAAGTTAAATAACATATATTGAAAATACAACAAGAATAGTCCTACTATATTCACAACATATGCATTAAATTGTGTCAGCTCCGATTTTATTATAAGTGAAAGTTCGATTCATACATACACCATTGACAGACCACTAGCCCCAATAGTGGAACATTAAAGTCAAGAACACCTACTCCTCCAAATAAGTATACTCGCTCTATGCTGCGGAGAAGCTAAGGCTCTTCACAATACTCCCAAGCTCCTGCTAAGCCTAAGCCTAGCCAAAAGCTTGACTCCCAAAATCCCCTTAAATGAATTATGAGGTTCTATTTATAACAAGAGGGGGTAAATCTTCAACTCCCCTTTGTGACCTTTGTGCTACCCTCATGACTCTTCAATTTCTTTATTGAATGACTCATTAAATTACATCATGAATCTTCATATTCCAATATTGACACTTGGAATTTCACTTACAACATAATTACAAATAATGTTACAATTTACACTTGTACCCATATAAGACAAAGTAGGGTAGAGACAACTTGACAGCCTAACAAGACAAAACACTATGATGCTTGATTTTGGGAAAACTCTAGCTCAACAACTTCCACTTTATGCTTCTTGGTCACATATTGGTGCCAAGCTCAGTATTGTGCAATGACATCCCCAAACTGTGTGATGGTGTCTAGATGGAAGAGGAATCTAGCCTCCATAGCATCCAGGTACAATGACTTGGATCCAATTTGAACATCCCTCTCAAGCAAGGGAAAAATTGTTGTTATGGAAAGGAACATTGATGTAATTCTACATATTTTGTCTTCTCATATCCAAATCCTCCTTGGTGGCAATTTGTCTCAGTTTCTCCAAGTGCTCTTCAATCTCCTACCTGACCTGGTGTTTTTGTTTGGATCCTCCTCTACTGCTAGTTGGTTCTTTTCTTTCTCTTCAACCTATATTGGTGTTGTGTCTTTTGCTATGATGCCTTACCTTTCTTCTTCTTCCTTCTTCTGCTTCTCTTCTTGTTATTTCTTCCTCAACTCTCATTCTTCCTTCAGTTCTTGTTCTGCTTACTTCAATCTCAGTTATGCTTCTTGCAAGACTTGCTTTTCTCTTTTCCTCCACTTTGCTCTTTGTATCCTCTACTTCCTCTTTGCTTTTGCTACTAAAGCTGCTTTCATAAGGATTGGATCTACTTTCATCTTGCAACTTTGTTCTCCCCTTGGACTATCGGCAATATTCCTCTTTCCCTTGTCCTGCATGGGATTGCTACCTTCGGTTGTTGTGTCTTCCAGAATTATTGTCATCTGTGGAGCAGCCTATGAAGTCCCTACTAAACTGACCAACTCGCAGTGTCTAGAGGCATTGTAGAAATTTCTCCATGGATCCTCTTCCGGCCAATGAAATGTATCATTGAGCCACTGAAAGTAAATTCTTACATAGTAGTCTTCTCAAATTTTATGGGGATCCTACGATTAAAGTCTCGAGTATCAAATGTGAACTTCACTATCTCCTTTCCCTCGATATCCATGACCTTCAAGCTATTTATCTTGTATAATCCAATTTGCAAAGGAAGAGTGGGATGGTGTTTTCTTCTTCCTATGCAAGGATGTTGACAACCCTGTGGCGAGATGATATGACACTTCTTGCATGACAAGCTTGTCGATGGCATACCTTGGTAAAACATGTGTAGGCTTCTCTCTATCAAACACTCTAAGGAAGGTACCACCTGGTGAGGCATACCAATCTATGATGTCTAATATCACCTCCATCGCTCCTCGCGATATGCAAGATGGATCCTCTTCAAAGATAAGCTTGTAAGTGGAATGATAAAGTGGCCAGTTAGATGTTCCATTACCCTTTGATGACTGCAATCCGAAAGCAACTTGCAATATATATGCATTACAAATTCTTGTGGTGTCCATGTCCAGTTCATGCGAGGAAGTTGTTGTTGTGCAGATATTTCATCTAGTAAATATGCAGACATATAGAACCTTCCTTTCTCACCATTGGGAGGAATTTAGGCTTGTGCTAGATGGGCTCTCAACTATCAAGTCAACAGATCTGACCAGTCAAACGACTTCCCCTCATTCGCAACCTAGTTCAATATGACTCCCCACCCTTCAGGAAAGGTCTTCATGCTCTATTGACCATGGGTCATGCAAGCTAAGATAACCAAGAGCGGGTAGGCCTTCCTGAGGGAATTTGTCTTGTATAAATAGGTACATGTCCGTCAAAACTTTTATGGCTCTTTCACCCAACCTTTGATTCTTCTATTCACATAGTTGTGGGTGGCATAGAAAAATGAGTCCATGAGCTTCACTGGCTAAGGAAAGTGAAACATGCGTTGATAATATTATGCCTGAAAGGTAGCAAGATTATGTCCATTGGCACTATTCAATGTGATGGTCTTCTCATGAATGTGTAAGACAATCTAGCTAATGACATCTGCACATGGGAAGGTCGAATACCTACATGCAACCTTGTGGAGTCCTGATTGCCGAATACTGAGATAAACATGTCGATCCTCTAGATTTGCCTCAAGGCTCTTTCCTAAAAGAGCTTCATTAACTTGCTGCCATGTTAGTGTTGACCCATTTTCTATAAAGAACTGAGTGTCTGCATACACTAGCAAGTCTACTAGTTATTGAATTAAAGCTTCAGTGGTCCATATCAAGTTTTTGAGACAATTTTTTTGGCAATAATCACATCACAATTCATTTGTCGACGTGTTTCGAACAAACAAGTGTGGTTTGTCGTCAAGAAAAGATGGACCACACTTGTTGGTTTGAAATGTGTCGACAAATGAATTTTGATGTGATTATCGCCGAAAACATTATCTCAAAAAGTCTATTTATGTTTGTTCAACTGCTTCCCCAGTACTGCTTTCAGTGGTCTCCTTTGAATCAGAGCTCTTTGGTGCCATGGTAGCAATGACTGTTGGAGAGAAGTGCTTCACAAGTGTGGTACCTGTGGGACAAAATGGACACTCATGGAAAGAAAACATTAGCTTCAGTAAATCTACCCTCAAAGCACGATCAAGCAGCAAATCAGGCAACTAGAGAGAAGCATTGTGCATTTTTTTTATCAATAGGGGGGATTGGCTGACTGTGGAACCTACCATGGGTCAAGGGAGATATCTTTGGAGTTGCAAACCTTTCCTTTACCTCATTATATAATGTAAAAAGAGTAGATCTACATATACATCTAAAATTGATATAAATAATTTTACTTAAAGTAAATATTAAATATTTTTTTTATAAAATTGCATCTTTCCTATTAAATTTTTAACTTATAAATTCATCTTAAACTGAATTTATAACAATTAAGAGAAATAATCTTTAAAAACCGAACTTTTTCATATAATAAAATAATAAATAAAATTCACATATTTTTGTTATATTAAATTATAAAAAACATTTTTCCAAAAAAGATTCAATATAATCCAAAAAAATATCTCAATACATGATCCAAATCCCCGGCCAAACTAGAGACATCCCATTAATCCAAATCCCCCAAACAAGGTACATCTCATTAACGAGTAAACTCTTGCCTTAAGATACTGCAAAGTGAAATTGTTTAACAATTGGCGTAACATATACAATCATGTGTGGTGAGATAGCTGGGTTCATTGGGTAAAACCCACGATGTCAGGGTTCAAATCACATTGAGTATATTGTGCTGCTATGGTGTGCGGCTCAAGAAATAAACTCCCCCTAACGTGAATCTCAATCATAAGAAATTAATATATCTAACTTACAAATTATTAAATGTACTCTTGATATTATAGTGGCAACTACAAAAATTAATCTGACTCTTCATTAAATTAAGTTTGTCGCTTACTGATTCACCATTGTTTAAAAAACAAACCATGGAGATAACATAATATTACACAGATTTATAATAATGGGTAGGACCAGCATCATTGAGATACCTTGATTGATTTTGTCAAAGAGATTCATGTGCTTCATTGCCGCCATCACATTATCAAATTGAGGCTCAACGTCAGCATGCACAGTGAGTTGTTGTTAACATAGTAGTGAAGTGTTATAATTTATTAGCAAGTTATTAATAAAATTTTATGGTGTAGCTATTTATCAAAAAGTTATACTTAAAGTAGTTATTTAATTTTTTTATTTTTTTTTAAATGGAAAGTGAAGAGCTACAGTTATTTAAAAATATGTCATACATTTCCAAATATATTTTTAACTATTTTTATTAAAATATATATTTTTTATATTAAAATCTTACATAACAATTTGTTATTAACTTCAGCAATAAATTTTATTATTTTATATATTTATAATTTATCGTTAGTTTTTTCTATTAAGTTTTTATAAGCTATCTAATTTTTATAAAGAAAGTGGAGGAAGTAGTACTTTCTATGTAGGGTGAAATAATTTATTATTAGGGTAGTATTAAAATTTTATGTATATGTAAAGGGAATATTTTAAATAATAGGAAATTTGAAATAATGGATTATAACTCTAAGTTATTACTTAGGTTTATAACCATTTAAAATTATTTTATGCATTTTTCAAAATATTATTGTGTAACAACAAATATTTATTATTTCAAATCTTATACTTAAATAACATCATGTTGTTAGATTGACAATAAAGTTTTATAATTTATATATATTTATAATTTATCGTTAGTAATGAAGTTTTATATTTTACCTTTTAAATTAGCACTTTGTCATAATGTCGACAATGTCGGCAGTGTATTAAGGTAGAAGTGATAGCTAAATTCTAGGTGAGTATTTTAAGGTGAGAGTTTAAAATAGTAAGTAGGTTGAGCAATAAATATTTATACGAAGGGATATAAATCAAGGAAAAAATGACATATTATTTTGGGATATATAAAAGTAAAGGTTTTTATATTGGTAGGTATTAAAAATAGAGCTCAGAGTTAATGACAAAATATAGAGAAGTATAAAAATGGTTAGTAAAAAATAAATATCTATGATATCTAATGAAAATAGGGGTTTTTTAAATTGAGAAAGTGTATTGAGTTTATATTACTAGAGGTTAAATAATGTGATTTTTAGAAGTATTTTTCAATATGTGATCAAATTAAGAATATTATTTAGTATACCATACACATAATATGTCAAAAATTTGAAGTCCCGGTTAAACCTCTAAGTTTAAAACCATAAAAAATAAAATACAATTAAACAAAATAATAATATTTATATATGTACTTGTAACTTAAAACTTAGAGAGTGGAGCTAAGTTTATATCGATTGTTAGAATTGCGTTGTCGGTGTAAAATATAACAATCAAAGCATAGTTTGTTGATTATTCCATAGTATCAATAGATTAAACCTTAATTGTATACTACCGAATTCTAGTATGGCATGCTCCAAGAATCTGTCAACAAAACCATATCACGTGGCGTAGTACCCTCTTACATGTAAATACTCACACATTTTTTTATGAGAAAGAAAATACAGGTAACAGATTCGACTACAACTCATATAAGCACTTATTTGGAAAATAACAACCCATCATAAATATATAGATTCAAAGTTAAAAATTTGAGAAGTGGTAATTATTGAAATGTAATGTTAAATTTATCTTTATTAAACATAAAATATTTAAAATAAAAAGTATATAATAAACTTAATTTAAAATATAAATATGTATCAAATGTTTATTGTAAATTTAGTAAAATATTGAAATGTAATTTTAAAATTAATTTTTTTAAATAAAGAAATTTGAAAAATATCAAATGGAAAATTAATAACAAAATATAAATTTATAAATTAAAAGTTGTACGTGTAATTGAAATTGGAGATGTCATATTTGAAAAATAATAAGTTTTGAAATGTATTTCTGGAATATATTTTTGTCAAACATTTAAAATTTAAAATGTAAATGAGATAGTAAATTTAATTAAAAAACTTGATTGTGCATTTAATTATAAATATCCGATTAAATAGTAAATTTTGAGATGTATTTTTTCCAATTTATTTTTTACTAAGCAAAAAAAATTAAAACATGGTGCCTAAAATAACAACATTATAAATATATAAAGTAAAAGTTGTACATATGAAAATCAATCATGGTCAATTATGGTCAACATTATCAAATATGTTCAACCATGGTCCAATGCCACTTTGTGGCAAAGATTGTCTTAATATGAAAATCAACCATTGTCAACCATGGTCCAACATCGCATTGTGAGAAAGATTGTTTTAATATGAAAATCAATCATGGTCAACCATGGTCAAACTACGACAAAAATTGTCTCATGTTCCAAGGTCACATTGTAACAACAATGATCATCCATGGTCAACCATGGTCCAACATCTCATTGTGACAAAGATTGTCTTAATGTGAAAACCAACCGTGGTCAACCATGTTTAATTTAGGGTTTATAATATTTATCTTAAGGTTTGTATACCTTGGGTTTATAATATTAATCTCATGGGTTTAATATTTTTCCCTTGGGTTTTTAGTATTAATCTCTTGGGTTTATAATATCAATACCTTGGGTATATTAATCTAAGGGTTTGTATTTCTAGGATGTAATATTATTCATAGGGATTATATTATTAATCCCAAGGTTTAATATAAATCCCTTGGGTTTATACGGTCAACCATGATCAACCATGGACCAATGTCACATTGTGACAAAGATTGTCTCAATATGAAAACCATCCATGGTGAACAATTGTCAACCACTGTCAACCATGGTCAATCATGGTCACTCATGGTTCAATGTCACATTGTGACAAATATTGTCTCAATATGAAAATCAACTATGGTCAATCATGGTCCAACGTCACATTGTCATAAATATTGTCTCTATATGTAAATCAATCATGTTCAACCACGGCCCAATGTTGCATTGTAACAAAGATTGTCTCAATATGTAAATCAACCATCGTTAACCATGATCAACATGGTCAACCATATCTATTTTAGCATTTATAATATTTATCATAGGGTTTATATATCTTGGTTTAGAATATTTATCTTAGGATTTATCATAGGATTTTCTCAATGTGAAAATTAATCATGGTCAATTATGGTCAATCATGGTTAACCATGGTTAACAATAGTCCAAAGTCACATTGTGACAAAGATTGTCTCAATATGAAAATCAACCATGGTCCAACGTTGTATTGTGACAACCATGGTCCAACATTGCATTGTAACAAAGATTGTCTCAATATGAAAATCAACCATGGTCCAACATCACATTGTGACAAAGATTGTCTCAATATGAAAATCAATCATGGTCGACCATGGTCCAACATTGCATTTTGACTAAGATTGTGTCAATATGAAAATCAACCATGGTCAACCATAGTCAATGATGTTTATTTTAGGGTTTATAATATTTATCTTAGGGTTTATATACCTTGGGTTTATAATATTAATCCATTGGATTTAATATTATTCCATTGAGTATATAATCCCTTGGGTTTTTAGAATTTATCCCTTGGGTTTATTAGTCTATTAGATTTATAATATAAATCCCTTGGGTTTATTAATCTAACGGTTCACACTTCTAGGGTATAGTATTATTCATAGTGTTTATAATATTAAGCTTAGGGTTTAAGATAAATCTCTTGTGTTTATGATCAATATCAAAAATATTTATATAAGTGTTGTACAAGTTAATTTATATAATGATTTCGATAAATATATTATAGAAATTTATTAATTTATATTATATTATATTTAAGTTAAAATTTATATTCCTAGGGTTTAATATTAAGCCTAGGGTTTATAATATTAATCTTAGGGTTTATATTCCTATGGTTTAATAGTAATCCTAGGGTTCAATGTTTTTCCCTTGGGTTCATATTGCCTTGTGATTTTAATATCAATCTATTGGGTTTATAATATTAATCCCGAGGTTTATAATATTAATGTTAGGATTTAATGTTTATTTTACGGTTTATAATATTTATCTTAGGTTTTATATGCCTTGGGTTTATAATATTAATGCCTTGAGTTTGTGAAAAATATTTTCTCAATATGAAAATCAATCATGGTCAATCATGGTGAACATTGGTCAAACATGGTTGACCATGGTCATTTATGGTCAACCGTGGTCCAACACCACATTGTGACAAAGATTGTCTCAATATGAAAATAGACCATTGTCAACAATGGTCAACCATGGTCCAACGTCACATTGTGAGAAAGGTCTAGATATGAAAATCAATCATGGTCAACCATGGTCACAATGTGACAAAGATTGTATCATGCTCCAACATCACATTGTGGCAACCATGGTCCAATGACGAATTGTGACAAATATTTTCTCAATATGAAAATCAACCATGTTTATTTTAGGGTTTATAATATTTATCTTAAGGTTTATATACCTTAGGTTTATAATATTAATCCCTTGGGTTTAATATTATTCCCTTGGGTTTATAATATCAATCATTGGGTTTATTGATCTAAGGGTTCATATTCCTATGGTATAATATTATTCATAGGGTTTATAATATTAATCCTATGGTTTAATATAAATCTCTTTGGTGTATAATCATGGTCAACCATGGACCAAAGTCACATTCTGGAAAAGATTATCTCAGTATGAGAATTAATCATGGTCAACCATTGTCAACCATGGTCAATCATGGTCAACCATGCTCCATTGTCACATTGTGACAAATAATGTCTCAATATGAAAATAAACTATGGTCCAACATCACATTGTGATAAAAATTGTATCAATATGAAAATCAGTCATCGTCAACCATGGTCAATATTGGTCGAACATGGTTGACCATGTTCAATTATGGCCAATCATGATTAACCATGGTCAACAATAATACAACGTGACATTGTGTTAAAATTGGCAACTAGGGCCAAACTCCATGTGCGTCATCTTATTTATGGCAGCTAATATTTTTCTTGGATACCCTTCTTCGAGAGGTGTAGGATTGATCTAAAGATCATCTGATTCCGATAAGTATTCAAGGAGTTATGAATTTATTTGTGTTATAAGACGATTCGTCAAGGTCGGCCAACAACCAAATAAACACCACATGTGCTCAACGTTTTAACATAAATAGAGGTGGCCTTCAAGTCATTTCAACACACACTTGGGATCTCTTCCTCTCTCTACATGTCTTTGGGTTTTAGTAGGAGGAGAGATCCTAAGGGATAATGTTGCCCTGATCCAGAGGGTGCAAAAGCCGAAACTGTCGACACTGCCGAAATTGCCCAAAAATCTGGAACCGTCGGAAAAGCTAGAATTGCTGAAACTGCCAGAAAAGCCAGAAAAGCCGAAAACTGCCAAAACTGCCGGAACTTCTAGAACTGCCAGAAAATCTAGAAAAGATGGAACTACCAGAAAATCCTGAAAAGTCGAAACTGCTAGAAAAGTTGGAAAATCCGGAAAAGATGGAACTATTAGAATTGCTGGAAAATCTGGAATAATCGAATCTGTCAAAAAAGCCGAAACTGCAAGAAAATCAGAAAAAGATAGAACTTCCAAAAAAGCTAAAAAAGGCGGAAAAGTTGGAACTGCCAGAAAAGGCGGAACTGCCGAAAAAGCTAGAACTGCTCGAAAAGCTGGAACTGTCAGAACTATCGGGAACTGCCGGAAATGCTGGGAACAGCCGGAAATGCTGGGAACAGCCGGAACTACCAGAACTACTGGGAATAGCCAGAACTGTCGAGAACTGCCAGAATAGTCAGAGCATCTGTCTCCAAAGGAGAGCAGCATGCAAGGGACAACTAACTAACATTGGGACAATTGTCTGGTACTTAGCAGCAAATACACCAAGCATGCAATGTTACAACTAGCATGCAAGGGACAAATAGCATGCAACAACAAGCATTCTTAGGACAACAAGCATGCTAGGGACAACAAGCAAGCAAGGGACAATAAGCAAGCAAGGTGCAACCAATACATAGGTCAAGATGGCAACATGGTGCAACAATGGAACATAATGCAAAAAAGTGATGGGTACAGTCATGATTAATGAAGCATGATGAGATGCAGCATAGTGATGATGGGTGCAACATGGTGCAATGCGATGAGGTGCAGCATGATGACGAAATGTAGCTCAACGATAGGTGGAGTCACCTTGGAGAATCAATTGAAGCAACATGTCTTCAACTGATGTCATGTATCATCTTCTTAGAGATGATCTATGCTCTTATCTAGATAAGTCAAAGTGTTGACTTTTGTTGTAAATATACTATCTCTTTCTCTCTCTCTACTGAACTATTGAAGAACATATAAGAAGAATTGATCAAGGGTTTCCCCACATTGGGGTTTTTTCCATGGCTAGCGCCACATATTGTGTCCTCTTATCTTCTGCAATTTATGTTTATGTTTTATCTGCAGTTTACTTTAATGCTGATGTGATTGCTAATCTAGAAAAGATATGGAGCTAACTTTGAAAATTGAAATAAATTGCTCTAAGCACAGAACATACCTAAAATTAACATGGTATCAGAGCTGAGGTGAAGGCAATGCCCAAGCAAGAGTGAAAGAGCAATTACCAAAGACAGTTGAGAAAAGAAAAAGGATCAATGGATTCCTCATCCCTCTTCAAATTCACTAAGGGTGAAGTCGCAGCAAAGAATATTATCAGAATGGCGTAGCGGAATACGTCCTACCTAAAGATCACTTCATTGGAAGACCGGATCTCAAGATGGAAGGAAAGGTAGATAACTAGTTCGGCCATTAGGCGAAGGAGTGTCTGAATGGTAAAGACACATCACTTGATGATGATAACGATCATTCCAGCGACATCTTCAATGATCAAAGGAATGACAGGTAATGCAGGTCATCAAGAGAATGGCCTACTCTTTAAAGAAAGCAAGGAACCCCAGGTATGAAGAATCAAATGTTGTTTCTGATAAGATAAAGAAGCGTTATCTTGTATTGGCCCTCTCCTTCAGATTCTTTGGGAATCTGGCTTATTGATTGTAGTGCTTCAAGGAACTTCATCGGATAGATGGGTGCACTCTCTAATTTGATAGAGATGGAAACAATCGTGGGATTATACTTGGAGCCGATGCCACCTATCCTGGAAAGGGTGTAGGGAATGTTAACCCTCAATTGAATGAGGGTAACTCGATTCATTTACATAATCTCTTTTATGTACCTAATCGCAAGAAGAACCTGGTGTCCATCTCGGAAATGGAAGTCAAAGGTTTCAGGGTGGCGTTTCATCGATGGAAAGGTACATGTTAAAAAAAAATAGAATTTTCAAACATGCTTTTTACTCATGGGTTCTGGGTTGGCAATTGGTATCAAGTTGAAGGATGGTCCATTGGGGATCATGTTAATTGAAATATCGCATCTATAACACAGGAGGTCTTCCTATGGGGCCCTACCCGATGTGAGTCAAATGGTGATAGGGATGTCTGAATTCAAGTAGAGCATGAAGGTACATGTCTGAGATGTACCGAAGGAAAATCTTATAAGGGGACCATTCCCCTCATGCAGCAGGTCCAAGGGTTTGAAACAACCCAAGGAGTTTGAGATTCATGATCAGGAATCTCATGTATGCAGGTGTAAGAAAACCCTCTATGGCTTGAAGGAAAACACCCCGGGCCTAGTATGAGAGGATTGATAGTTGTCTGATGAAGCTAAGATTCACTAGGAGTGAAATTGATCCAAACCATTACCCAAAGGTTGTGGATGATAGACCTCTCATATCGGCACCTTATGAGGACGACCTATTTCTGACAGGTGCAAACCCTCTCATTTGTAGAAGTAAGAGGGAGTTGGATTCTGGATGCGGAATGATAAAATGAAATCATGTGACTACCTCGAGGATCTTAACTTTCAGAAGTTATATGGTAGTGATATCGGACCAAATTTGGGAAATGCCTCTGAGTTTCATAAACTCATTCACGTTGATGTTCATGGTGAACTTCCCTCCGGTCATATGCTTTGAAATTAGCATGGTGAGCTCATATTTGGTTGAGCCTCATTGGATTGGTGCCAAGAATCTTTTGAGATATCTTCAGGGCACAATCTCTCATGGATTTAGATACACTGTCGAAAATGTGAAACTGCATGATTATTCGAATGCTGACTGGGTAGGCAGTGTGGAGGATCATTAGAGCACTTCTCAGTGTTGGCTCTCTTTGGATTCTGCTTCGATATCATGGATGAGCAAGAAATAGAAGTCGATTACTATAAGCACTGCTGAGACTGAATACATAACTACGAGTATAAGCACTGCTGAGACTGAATACATAACTACGAGTATGATCTCATGTGAAGCTGCATGGTTGCAGAAGCTCTTCAGTGAGATGTTTGTACACATGATGACTACCACTGTGATTCTCTATGACAACCATAGGTGGGATTCGATTATTGAGGAATCTCGTATTCGATGATTGCTCCAGCAGATAGACATCAAATACTTCCTTACCCGGGATATGGTAAGTCGATGAGAGAGGAGGCTCCATCGCATCAAGATTGATGTACAGGTTGCAGACATTTTGTCAAAACCCCAGGGAAATGTCAATTCTATGACTTTCACGAACGACTTGGAGTCATTGAGAGACCTTCTTATAAGGGTCCTGCATGTTGCATGTATTAAGCTCTGGGAGCTCTGGGGAACTTGGGGTACTTACTGGAGAAAAAAATGACCACAGGGTGACTCACCCTCCCCTGGTGGTGCATTATGTATAGGATGACAGGTTCAACCATCCCCTGTGATACCCCGTGGCAACTGTGGAACAGGATGATTAGTTCTCCTATGGGTCGGGCTGATTAGTTCTCTCGTGGCAACTATGGAATAGGATGATTAGTTCTCCTATAGGCCAGGATGATTAGTTCTCCATGGAATCCACTAGACAGGATGATTCATTCTCCTATGGACAGGATGATTAGTTCTCCTGTCGAGGCATCCTACCCATGCAGTCTAGGGCTCATGGGAAGTACCTCTCATATGATCAATGAACAGGAAAATGAGGATAGGGACCATATTAGTTATATCGATGGACACATCATTGTATCTACCATACTCCCTATGCTAAGATGACCTCCATTGATCTGGGATCAGTATGAGTGGTTTGAGACACTCTCTTTTGATATTGATCTGGGATCAATAAAACTGACTTCGGGTAAATAAGAGTGATGTGACACACTCTCTTTAGATTAAACTGACTTCCAGTCAGTAGAGAATGGTATGAGACATTCTCGATCAATTCTTCTTCTTCATGGTTCAGCAGAGCAGAGAAAAGCTCAACAGATTAGAGTAGAGAAAAGCAGTGCAAGGCACTGATGGTAGAGATAGTATAATCAGACATATGGATCAGCAAATGGAGTTCTCCCTAGTTGAGAGGGAGTGTTAAAATTGGCAACTAGGGCCAAACTCCATGTGGGTCATCTTATTTATGGTAGCTGATATTTTTCTTGGATCCTTCTCATCGAGAGGTGCAGGATTGATCTAAAGATCATCCGATTCCCATAAGTATTCATGGAGTTATGAATTTATCTGTGTTATAAGACAATTCGTCAAGGTTGGGCAGCAACCAAATAAACCCCACATGTGCTCAATGTTTTAGTATAAATAGAGGCAACCTTCAAGTCATTTCAACAGACACTTGGGATCTCTTCCTCTCTCTACTTGTCTTTGGGTTTTAGTAGGAGGATAGATACTAAGGGATAATGCTGCCCTGATCTAGAGGGTGGAAAAGTCGAAATTGCCGAAACTACTGGAATTGCCCGAAAAGTCGGAACTGTCAAAAAAGTTGAAATTGTCAGAACTGTCAAAAAAGCTGGAAAAGCCGAAATCTGCCAAAACTACCAAAACTTTTGGAATTGCTGGAAAATCCAGAAAAGCTGGAACTTCCAAAAAAGTCGGAAAAGCTAGAATTGTCGGAAAAGTCGAAAAAGCCAAAAAACATGGAACTGTTGGAACTGTCGGAAAATATGGAATAGCTGAATCTGCCAAAAAAGTAAAAAAAGCCAAAACTATTGGAAAAGCTGGAAAAGCTAGAACTTCCAAAAAAGCCAAAAAATTCGAAACTGTCGGAAAACTCGAAAAATTTGGAACTACGAAAAAAGCCGGAACTGCTAAAAAAGCTGGAAAAGACAGAACTGTTGGAATTGTCGGGAACTGCCCGAAATGCTGGGAACAGCCAGAACTATCGGAACTGCTGGGAACTGTAGGAATAGTCGAAGCATCTATCTCCAAAGGAGAGCAGCATGCAAGGGACAACTAACTAACATTGGGATAGTTGTATGGTACTTAGCAACAAATACACCAAGCATGCAATGTTACAGCTAGCATGCAAGGGACATCTAGCATGCAACAGCAAGCATGCTAAGAACAACAAGTATGCTAAGGATAATAAGCATGCTAGGGACAACAAGCAAGCAAGGGACAACAAGCAAGCAAGGTGCAACCAACACATAGGTCAGGATGGCAACATGGTGCAGCAATGGCACATAATGTAGTACAGTGATGGGTATAGTCATGATTAATGAAGCATGATGAGATGCAGCATAGTGATGATGGGTGCAGCATGGTGCAATGCGGTGAGGTGCAACATGATGATGAAATGCAGCTCAACGATGGGTGAAGGAGTCACTTTGGAGAATCAGTTGAAGCAACATGTCTTCAACTGATCTCATGTATCATCTTCTTAGAGATGATCTATGCTCTTATCTAGATAAGTCAACGTGTTGACTTCTGTTGTAAACATACTATCTCTCTCTCTCTCTCTGCTGAACTGTTGAAGAACATATAAGAAGAATTGATCAAGGGTTTCCCCACGTTGAGGTTTGTCCCTGGCTAGCGCCACATCTTGTGTCCTCTTGTCTTGGCTTGTCTTCTACGATTTATGTTTATGTTCTATCTGCAGTTTACTTTAATGATGATGTGATTGCTAATCTGGAAAAGATATGGAGCTAACTGTGAAAATTGAAATAAATTGATCTAAGCATAGAACATACCTAAAATTAACACAAAGGGCTCCTCACACCTAGACAAAAACTCACAGCACATGGAACTAAGTGGGAAGAGTATACACTGAGAGAGACCTAGGAGTATGTGGGTACTCCTAGATATTCATTCAGATAGAGCAAACCACATAGGCACTATTCTAGTTACATGGCGTTAATGAGTAAGCTAATTAAGACCAAACCTAATAGTTTTTAGGAGGCACTCGAGCATCAGGTGTGGATGGATGCCATGGTGGAAGAGTATTCTTCCATCATGAAGAAAAACATATGGGAGGTAGTGTTACGACCAGAGGGAAAATCAGTGGTTGGCTCCAGGTGGGTATACAAGATCAAGCACACAGCAGATGGCAGTGTGTAGAAGTTCAATGCCTGTTTTGTGGCTAAGGGGTTTTCTCAAAAGGAAGGGACTAACTATAATAAGAACTTCACCCCTGTAGCCAGGTACTCAACTGCCGCATTTATCTCTATTACGACAAAGATGGGTTGGAGGACCTTCACCCTTGTAGCCAGGTACTCAACTGCCGACATTTATCTCTATTGCGACATAGACGGGTTGGAGGACCTTTACCCCTGTAGCCAGGTACTCAATTGTTGACATTTATCTCTACTGCGACACAGATGGGTTGGAGGATTCACTAAATGGATGTGAAGACATCCTTCTTCAATGGTGTGGTTGAGAAAGAGATATGTATTGAGCATCCAAAGAATTTTCAATTACATGGGAGGGACTCTCATGTGTGCAGATTGAAGAGAGCATTGTATGGGCTCAAACAGACTCCTAGGGTGTGGTATTCCAGGATAGATAGTTACTTGCAAGGCATGGGCTTCACCAAGAGTGAGGCAAACCTGAACATGTATTACATTCAGATAAAGAGAGAACATCCCTTTTTGGTGATTTATGTTGATGACCTATTTATTACAGGCTTTGAGAAGCTCATAGTAGAATGCAAGAGGGACCTAGCTGCAAAGTTTGAGATGGACTTCGGGTTAGTGTGCTATTTTCTAGGTTTCGGATCACAAAAAGAGGGAGAGATCTTCCATGGACAAAGGAAGTATATAGTTGAGATCCTGAAGCAATTCAAGATGAGGACTGCAGACCCATGGTTATGCCTCTAATGACCAACTAGAAGAAAATTGACACTTCCAGATCAGAGAGAGTGGACCCTACCTTATACAAATAGTTGATTGGCTCTCTCATGTATCTGGTCAATATGAAAATTTCTAAATTGAACAAGTCAGAAATCCTAATGCAGTAAACTGATTTGCATTACCTACTTGTGTTCTTCATTTAATAAGTTATTTTCAAAGATCTTCGGAAAGTATTAATGTAAATACATTGCAGTCTACACCACTATACAGATGACAACCATACAAACGACACACTTACTTTTGGACTAAACGTCCCAGGAAAAACCCAATGCGGGGAAACGGGTGCAGCAAATATAAGGGTTTTATTATTAAGCAGATATATGAATACAACTAGGGTGCTAAATCTGGCTCACCCAACAAAGAATAAACCCCACAGAAGTACCTCTATCTGGAGAGATATTTTGGCGAATCTAGCAACTGGATGAACAAACCTCATAGGTGACTGCGTTGTCCCCAGAGTTGGGCAGCGATGGCTGCTCCAAGCTCTGTGTTGGAACTGTGTCACCTCTTCTAGGAGCTGCGTCACCCTCCCAATGAGCCTTCTCGGCTCAAAAATTCGATATCCTGAATTGTTGTTTGATCTATCTCACAAAAACCCCAGTGTTGCCTCTAAGTTTCTGTGTCAGCTCCTCTAGCCTCTGCGTCACCCTTTCTGGAGCTGCGTTGTCTCTCCTGGTGTTGCTCTGCCTCTCTGCTACGTATTCTCGGCCTTGGACTGAAGTCCCTCTACCAAACTGCACCTCTACTAGAGATCTCCTCAATCGATTTTCCTCCTGAGAACTTCACTTCAGAAAATCAATTTTCTCTCTCTCTCTCTGTGTCCTCTCCAACTGACCCCAAGCCTCCATTTATACTTTTCTTGTTGAGAAATCAATGGCCAAGATTAAGTCTCTAATCAACGGCTAAGATTAAATTAGACTTGATCCTTGTCTCTTAGAAGCTTCTCACCCATATTTTCATTAATACCTACTTAATATTTTAATTTTCCTAAGTTTAGACTTAGGAACCCCATTAAAAATATTAATTATTTTAATAAAATACAATCCGAGTGGAATTTCACCAAACAATTTTTGGGTCTTGGAGACCTCATGTGTTCTAGCCCCTCCACAAAATTTTGGAGCTAGAGCACATCTAATGCTACCCAAAAATCAACACTCCCTCTTAGCGAGGAATGTGCTCTAGCAATACTTTCCAGCAGAAGTATCACACTGATCCACGGCATCAATCCTCTGCGCTGTTGATGCTCGTCCTGCTTGCCTTCATCCATTGCGCTACTGCGATCTATATCATTGCCCATGACACTGCCACTATCACTGCTGCATTTGTACTGCAGCTCCCTCTCAATATGCTACATCATGTTGCCCATAGCACTACCACTGCTAACTGTTGCACTGCAACTCAGTTGCTGAGAAGTAAGCAACTAAAAAATTCACCCAAAAGCTGACATGCTGGTCAGTCTGGATGCCCCTTGACATTGAAGCTACCTTTGCTGCTAATTTGTGCTGACCCTCTGATGCTACAACGCTACTATTGTATCTGCTCTGTGCCTTCCGCACTGTTGCAACACTCCAATACGCTACTTCAAACTTTGAGCACTCTAGCTCTGCCACTGTTGCTCCATCATCCCTCGCACCAACTAACTCTCGTCATTCTGCTACTGCCATTAAGGGCTCTCGTAGCCGTATATGATCCAAGAGTTTGGGCACCTCAAGGGTCTTGCCCTTCATCTAGTCCCCGACTACAGCTCAATATCACCCCACCTCTTCTTTAGAGGTGCATAAGAACTCATGGCACAATCCTCATCATCATCCTCTTTGTCAACTTTCGTTAGAGCAGCCATTGAGTCAGACTTCTCTTCCTTGCCCTTCTTCCAAGGGCAATGTGTGGCAAAATGACCCATTTGTCCACATCTGAAGCATCTAACTTTGGATATGTCCTTTTTCTTTCTCTTTTGCTACCCTTGTTGTCCCACTGATGCGAGAGCTGCATCCTCCTCTTCCTCCTTCTTGACTCTGATCCCTTTGTTGCTACTTCCCGCCTTGGTCAATCGTCTAATCTCTTCCTATCGAACAGCTACCCACATCTCCTCCCAACTGGGAAGAGAAGCCCTGCCCAAGATGCATTGGACAAAGGTATCCCAATCTTCAGTGACTGCATTCAAGGCAGTCTTGACCATAAATTCAGGATCTGGTGTAGACCCTACGGAAGTTAGTTGGCCACATGTTGTCACCTTCTGCAAAGAGAGTTCTAGTTGCACAAAGAGGGCAAAAGAGCAGAGAGGAGGTTTTTGTGCTTTACAAATTGGAGATTAAAGGGGGGAGAACAGCTCCAGCTTAAATCATTTTGGAGAATTTTTCATATTCTGTAAAAACTATTTCTTTCGCAAACCCTATTTTTCCCTTTGTTTTTTAAACTCTAGCAACAATGACCCATTTTTAACTCTAGCCGAAATCCCTTCTATATCCAACTCTTGTCGTGTTTTCCATTCCCCTTTCAAATGTTTTAAAACATTCAAAGATCATGATGAAACCCCTTTAGAGCATCGGGACCCACAAACCATAATCACTATCAGCCCTTTCCCTTTTTGTAATACATATCTGCCAGGCACCACTCCTTCTCGCTGATTGCGATGGAATCCCTCCTCTGCCGATATCACATATCGTAATGTTTCCCTGTCGATTGCCATATCAGCCCGTCACCACTCCTCGCCGATTGCGATAATTCTTGCCCCTCTCCCCCGATTGCAATATCACAATCAAGGATCGCACAAGTCAAAGTCCCTCCTCCGCCGAAGTCCCTTCCAGCTTGCAATTGCAATGTGCGAGAACGCTCCCAAATGCGATATTTTTTGTATCGTGCCTTATTGAAGTTTCGTGTCCACACAATCAATGAGCACTATGAAATGTGGTAAAAGGGCCCTCTCCTGTAGTGCAATTGCGATATCCCAGATCAACGGCCCGAGTCAATGAGCATTAAGATGTTTATTTCGCTTCCACTCAGTGGGACGCCAAGGGTATTTTTTGGCATATATCCAGCAGCACGACCACCAAACAGGGCAAACAGAGGTAATACTAAGTAATGGTCAATTGCGATTTCCTGGGTGGGCCCAATCCCGCATATCAGCGATCACAATTGTCAAGGGGAGGCACTCCCATCCCATAATGACCTTTAATGGAAAACCCCGATGCGATAGCTCTACGATGAAGTAACGCAAAGCCTTAAAGGCGTGGTGGGTCGACAGTTGAGGCATTTAAGAAAGGAGGTGTAGCATTCAAAATCAGAATGGTTGACCCAGAAAGGCCCCTAATGACACGAAACCAGGGTTGACGAATACAGAGTAAATGAAGAAATGGAAGGTCAGGAGGACTTGATGATCTAGCATGGTGCTCCACGCAGAGGGAAGACGAAGCACTATCCAGGCGACCTCTGCTTCTGTACTGTGGCATTAAACTGATAGTTGACCGCTCCCAGTTTTAAAGAATGAACGATCCGAGCAGTGAAGGCAAAAGCGATGGGAACCGACTGAGTGACACAGGTGATCAGACCGTGGGCAAGCAACAACCTGAAGCAAAGGCGATCACAAGGATGGGCATGGAGATATTTTGTTGGCATGTTCATTTGATCGACTGACTTGTTTTGTTTCCCTGTGATGTGTCACCATTTATTGAAGCAATTAATTTTTGTAGTCATTTTTGGGCCACAGAGCCATCCCGGGCCGAGACAACTAGTCGATCTGACAATCAACGCTCGGCTAAGATATTTTGTTGTAATCACTATTCAATGCTCCCCTCTCCAGATAAATAGGTGGAAGCAACCTTCACAATGGTTCAAAATTCTAAGGAGAGAACTATATGTTATTTTCAAGACTGTATGATTTTATGATATGCGTCTTTCATAATATTAAGAAAATGGTGGTGATTCCTCCTTTGAGTACTATAGTATGTTATCCTTATGTTAAATTCCATTATGTTCATGTTTCCTCTCTGAATTCATGTGATTGTAGTTGCTAGAAAGGCTTCATATGTTCTCACAGATTCATTTGTATTGATTCTTTAATGCATGTGTCTGTATGGATATTTGATATTATATCTTTAAAATTGCACTCCATCCATCATCGCTCCCATCCTCTTTCATCCATTATGTCTACCTTTAGCTCATAACTGTAGAATTTTGGAGGCTTCAAGCTCTATACGATAAGTGTAGAATACCTGACGCTTCAAGCTCTATGTGATGAGTTACTCTATCTCCTTATCCTCTCTCATTGTTCTACCAAAGCTTATTAAACTCTAGGTCCTTGAACTACTCGGCTTCCACTAGTTTATCATATATTTATGTGAGTCATATATGTGAAGAAGTACCAAAAATGCATGGCTTACGCCTTTAGATGAATGAACCAACCCAAGTTGTTTATTTATATATATATATTGAATATATATATATATATTATAATATATATATATATAGAATATTATATATATGAATATATATATATATACAAAAATATATGTTGATATCCCCAATTTCCTGAGAATCATATGAGACACACAAAATCTAGATGTTCCAGGCACTGGTCTTGTAAGCAATCTAAGGCTGTCTCTGGAAGCGACAACACCACGGATCCCTTGCAACCTGAGAAGGAAGGGATTGATTTCTTCTCCCTTCTACATCTGAAACTGTTGATTTGGGGTAGCATCAGATGTCCTCTAGCCATGAAAATTGGTGGAGATGCTAAAGCACATGAGATCTCCAAGACCTAGAAATGGTTTGGGGAAATTCCACCCAGTTAGAGAAATATTAAAATAATTAATATTTTTAATGGATTCCTAAGTCTAAACTTAGGAAAATAAAAATATTAATGGGTATTAATATAAAATTGGGTGAGGAACATAGTCCTAATCCAACGATTAACGAGGATTTAGGTGTTGGGGAGCTCTGATGGCACACATCCATGGCAGCTAGGGTTCAGGTCTCTCCTGTCACAACAGGCCTACAGAGTCTATAGTAAAATCTGCCAGCACTTTTCAGCTACAAGACAAAATATAAAGGATAAAGAAGGCAAGCGAATCATGAGAAAGCCTCAAGGGGAGGGCGCAGAGCCTCCCCCAAACGATACCGAACAGGTTCCAATGCAGGAGGACGCCCGCAAACAAACAATCCATGAGGATACAGAAGAAGGACATGACTCTCAAGGAGACAAAGAAATAGTCAAGGAGGTTCCCAAAGCGACTTCCGCCACATGCAAGCCAGTTGTAGCCACGAGACCAAAGATCGAGTTACCCAGTTGTAGGATCAACGCACAGATCCAATATATGAAGGATCATGCTCTGATAGGGAAGCTTATTGGTTTTTGGCCCACCAAAAAAGCGTTGCAAGGATGGATTGCAGCCAAATGGAAGTCGAAAGGCCATATAACCCTGCAGCTAGGTCCCAAGGGATTCATCACAGCGATTTTCAACTGTCTGGAGGATAGAAATAGAATCATAGATGGAGGACCGTATTTCTTCAACGCAGCTGGTCTGTATCTCAGAGAATGGGTTGAGAGATTTAACCCGGATAAAGAAGATCTCAGTTGGGTGCCGGTCTGGATCTGCCTCTACTCCCTCCCTGTGGAGTACTGGGATGAGACCTCATTACAAGATATCGGCAATGGTCTTGGTGAGTTCGTCGAAGTAGCAGAGGAGACCAAGCACAGAAGATACACCTCATATGCGCGTATATGTGTTTATATGCACCTTAACAACGCCCTGCCGGATGCGGTAAGTCTCTTTCATGACGATTTTGAGTGGATCCAATCCATCGATTATGAACATGTTCCTTTCTGCTGTAGGAAATGTCACGCTCTTAGTCACCTATTTCGAGATTGCCCATCTAACCTGAAAACCTCAGCCCCTCCTCCTTCCGAAAAATCAGATGCTGATGGATTTAACAAAGTCTCCCATCGCAGAAAGAATCTCAGAAAATCCGGCTCTAATCCTAAAACCTTTGCTGATAACCCTCCCAGACCGAGTACCAAGAACAGCTTTGAGACTCTAGCTCAACCAGATCTGGACAATCTTGAAACCCCTGCTCCCTCCAAGGAGCAACCCAAGTCAAAAGCTCTCTCAGCTTCCACCAGCACAGAGATTCCCTCGAAATCAAAGCTATCCGTCAACCTCAACTCTCCTTCCCCCAGTGACATTCCCGCCTAGATCTCTCAAAGTATGGAGGTGGATAATGAAGAAAATGCGTTGAAGGATGCAATAGGAAATATCGAAGAAAGAAATGAAACCAAGAATATGGAAGAGGAACCAGAAAGCATAGATCTAGGAGACCTGGATCTTCTAGGCCTAGAGCAAGCCTGTAAAACAAAAAGTTATGACAAAATACCAGAAAGACAGTTGGACAATCTGGAAATAGTTCTCTCAAGAGCACAGAGACAGCAATCCCTTGGAATACAGCCTGGAAGCCAATGGGATGGAAAGATCCTCATTAAGGATAATAAGAAGAGAGGAAGGAAGACCGATCTCCAATGAACCATCCAATTGGGGAAATGCTAGTGGAATCGGGAAGATACTCCAAGCTCACGAAGTACTATACCACCCTCTCTAATGTCTCATCATGAAGCTCATCTCATGGAACATTGGAGGGCTTAACAGCCCTGGGAAGTACAGATTCATAAAAAGCATGATTCAGCAAGAAAAACCAAGCATCTTCTTCATTCAAGAAACCAAGTGTAACTCAGCAACTCTGGAAAAAATCATGGCCAAAGCTTGGCCAGGTTGTAATGCAATTGCAGTGGATGCATTAGGTGCATTAGGAGGTCTTGCAATCATTTGGAATGCACAGACAATCACCCTCTCCAACATGCACGTGAACAAGCACTTCATTCAGGCTTCGTTCCATCTAACAGGGACCAATATCCATGGACACTTAACAAATGTTTACTTTCCTCAGGAAGTTATTTAGAAGATGGAAACACTGAATACTCTTTCATTTCTCAGCTCTGAAAGAACCCACCCTCTCTAGATCACCGGGGGGGGCTTCAACATGATCACCAAATTGGAGGAAAAAAGGGGAGGCAAAAGCAAACTAGACAAGGAAAGCTATCATCTTAAGGACTTCATTCAGAATAATTGGCTAATTGATCTACCCTTCAATAATGGTGTTTTTACCTGGAATAATAAAAGAGCAGACCCTCATCAAATCGCCTCACAATTAGATCGATTCCTTCTCTCTGACAATGCAATACATTTAGGTGGAGACCTCTCAGCTTCAATTTTGCCCCTTACAGGTTCTGATCATTGGCCAATCGCACTCCAATGGAATCGACCAGGCAATATTGCACGTCGGCCCTTTCGCTTCGAAGCCTTCTGGCTATCACATCCGGACTTCAACAACTTCGTCAACACGACCTGGAAAAGCTTCAAACCCATGGAGGGATCACAAATGTTCCAATTCTAGCAGAAGCTAAAAAATTCTCAAATTCCATATCAAAAAATGGAACCAGTTTACTTTTGGGAATATTCTCCAGGCAAAAAATGCTCTAAATAACGCAACGATAGAACTGCAATAGAAAATAATCTTAGAAGGGTGAACAGAGTAGCTCTCGGAGCAGGAAACACATCTGCACAAATCTTGGAAAGAGACAAGCAAGAAGAAGTTCTTTGGAGGCAAAAACCACGGGTCAGGTGGCTGAAGGAGGGTGAAAAGAATACCAAGTTCTTTCACTGCTCTACGATTCAAAGGAGAATGATCAACACCATAACCCATATACAGAATAGCCAAGGAGGAAAAGTAGAGGACCACGCAGCTATAGAACAAGAACTAATGTCATACTTCAAGCAAGTTCATCAAGAGACTCAAATAGATCGAACAATGGCCATTGACAAAATAATCCAATCCATTCCAAAGATCATCACTGAGGAGCATAATCAGCTGCTCCTCAAACCAGTTTCCTTTCAGGAGGTGGAAAAGGCGGTTCGTCAGCTAAAAGAAGGAAAGGCGCCAAGTCCAGACGGGTTTACTTTTAACTTCTTTCACAATTTTTGGGATATGATCAAATTGGAGGTCTGGCAGGTCGTAGAAGAATCTCGAACCAGCAGATGGATGCTTCCATCCATGAATGCCACTTTCATTACCCTCATTCCTAAAGAAGCGCAGTCTAGAACCCCTGACAAATTCAGGCCTATAGCGCTATGCAATGTCATTTACAAAATAGTCTCCAAAGTCATCGCTTCAAGGCTCAAACCGTTACTCCCTTTACTTTTCTCCCCGGAGCAATCAGGGTATGTGGCGGGCAAGCAAATTACGGACGGCATTATCCTAACGCATGAGATCATCCACTCTTTGAAGTAGCATAAAAAGGCAGGTATGCTTCTTAAGATAGACCTTTCTAAAGCCTTTGATAGTCTAAGTTGGAGTTATATTAAAAAAATGTTAACTGCCTTTGGTTTTTCCCCACCATGGGTTAGATGGGTTATGAGTCTCATTTCTTCCACCTTCTTTTCCATCCTTATCAATGGAATTCCTTCCTCCCCCTTTCATCCTTCTAGAGGTATTCGTCAAGGAGATCCCTTATCTCCCTTTTTGTTTGTCATCATGGCAGAAGGTCTAGGTAGAAGTATCAAGGATGCTCTTCACTCACAGCAACTTCGAGGCCTTTCCTTCCCCAACTCCCCTCTCTTCACCCATCTGCAATTTGTGGACGACAACATGCTTTATGGGCATCCTTCAGTCCAAGAAGCTCGGAAGTTAAAATCTCCATTAAATACCTTCTCAACCGCCTCTAGAGCTTCCATAAACCAAGCCAAATCCCAAATTTTCTTCTTTCACACCCCTACTATTACCCAAGCCTCCATTGCTCGAATCCTGGGTTTCCAAAAAGCAATTATGCCTTCCAACTACCTAGGAGCTCCCCTGACTGATGTTGCCCTAAAGCACTCTTCTTGGAATCTGCTCCTTGAGAAATTAGAAGCACGTCTCTCTTCTTGGACCCATAGATCCCTCAACATGCCTAGCCGCTTAGTCTTGATCAAATCAGTCCTTCAGTCTATGCCGCTGTATCTCTTTTCAATCCTGGCGGCGCCAAAATGGGTTCTCAAAGAAATAAAAAAGCTCCAATGAACCTTCCTTTGGGGCAACTCAGGACAGAAATGTAAATGGGCTCTAGTTAAATGGGAAAGAGTATGTTTACCCAAGCACTTGGGCGGGACTGGGCTTCGAGATCCTCACCACAACAATGCTGTGATGGGAGCACGCATCTGGTGGAACTGGATCACTGCACCATACACCCCTTGGGCCACTCTATGGACAGCCAAATATGCCAATAACAGACCTGTTGAGGATCTTATCAGATTCACTGATATAGGCCCGGGTTCATTAGTCTGGAATGCAGCAAAGCAACATAAAAATCTAATTCAGCAGCATAGCTTCTGGGAGGTCAGGAATGGCACTATTGCAAGATTCTAGGAAGATTCTTGGCAGCAACAACATAGACTAAAAGATTTGATTAATCCTCACCAAATCCTAATTGGGAAGCTCACAGGCTCGATAAGATCAATCAATATTGGAAGCCTACCTTAACGCATGGCTTCAGGCAATGGGTTAATCCGGAACACATTATTAGGAATGGCCTGGAGGTCGACCAGCAGATCCTAGGATCGGAAATCTCCAATCGCAACATAAGGTATTCAGAAAAGAAGGATGTACTCAAATGGGGATATGAGGACAGGGGAATGTTCACAACGCATGAAGCCTACAACATAATTATAAAAGATTCTGCAGTCAAAGATCCACTTTGGACTGCTATCTGGGCTCCCAACTTATGGCCGAAGGTTTCCACCTTTCTTTGGCTGCTTTGTCAGAACAAAATCCTCACCTGGGATAATCTGTAGAAAAGAAACTTTCATGGACTGTCCATCTGCCCCAATTGCAATCAGGAAGAAGAAACTATCTTGCATCTCATGGACACTTGCCCTCTGGATCATAAGCTCTGGGAAAAAGTCAGTTTTCGATGCCAAAGGGAAAGCCGAATCAAGGAAAACATCCCCACCACTGTTCGCAACTGGGTAAGTAATCCTTGTAAGAGCAAGGTTCTTAACTCCTTATGGAAGCTTATCCCCGACCTTCTCATGTGGACTATAGGGAAGGGGAGGAACAAACGCATCTTCAAGAATTAGTCAATGCTTATGGAAATCATCTAGAACAATGTCTGTCAAAACCTCAAGGAAACTCTTCTACTCCAAACTTGGCATGACCACGACCTTCCCTCACTACCACAAGAAAAGACTATTTGGGACAACTGGAATCTACAATGGAATCAAGAATTGAAAATCTCTGTTAAAACGGCAGTAAAAAGCACAATATCAAATAAGTGGGTTCCTCTTCCTCAAAATATGTTCCAACTGAACTTCGACGAAGCCTCAAAAGGCAATCCTTGTAAAGCAGGGTTTGGAGGAATTTTCAGAGATCATAAGGGAGTCACCCTTCTAACCTTTCTAGGATTGAAGGGATGGGACTCTAATAACTCATCAGAGCTTGAAGGGCTATGGCAAGGGCTCCTTTTAGCTCACTCACATGGTTTTTTCCCTCTCATCATCGAAGGTGACTCTCAAATATTAATTAATATGGTGAACAAAATTATTCAAGGAACTCCCTCAAACAAAATTGGCAACAGTTGGAGACTAGCAGAAAGACTGGAACTTGTTGAAGATTGGCTCAAAGCCCACAGAGCAGTAAATTTCAAGCACTCGTAGGGAAGGCAATAAGGTAGCTAACGTTCTTACCAACATGGGGTGGAGAGTAACACTACTATGAACGCTAATGCGTTATCTGCTATCGCCACTGATGCACAGATGAAGGAATTCAACGAATTAGTTGAGAAAGAGAAGACTCCGAAAGTAGGAGGCCACCCGGATGCAGGTGACACGTTTAGGCATTAATGTTATCACTATAGAATGTCGGTGAGGGGACGGGCCACTTGTCTTATGGCACCCTTCCCCATATCACCCTGAAACGCCTTCATTACCATTTGCAGGAAGCATTCAATACAAGTCTAGTTCGGCAAAAAGCTATTCATTGTTGGGTTATGGAGATACCTCATTTCAATCCTTCACCGTCTCCCCTGCTCTGCAGCATCTGTCTGCCTCAGGCCTTTGAGCCCAGCCTTCGCACTGCAACTGGCTGTCGCTGCTGGATTGTTTGTTGTGCGGATTTTGATAATGGCTTTCATCATTCACATTCGGCTCTCTGCTTTCTAATCTCTGCCCAGATCAGCCCTATTTCGCCTCTTATTCCCACTGTTACTGCTCCCTCTGCCTTCATCCCTCTGGTCTCTGCTCCTTTTCAGCGCCCAGCGAGCGAATTCAATATGGTTAGGCACCGTATGCGTAGTCATAGGGGAGGAACCAGGGGAGGAAGCTCTCGCCCTCCGGTGGAGCGCTCCACCTCCTCTCCTTTCCTTGAATTGCATCATCCTCAATCTTTTGGAGAGGGTAGACATCCTAATACCAGGCGTGGGAGAGGTCGAGCTCGTTCTTCCGGTGTTGTTCTTGATGAATTTTCTATCCATTCTGACAATTCTCCTCTGCACCTTCAACCCGCTCCTCACTCTGCCCATTTCAGGTTCTGTAGCTCCCTAAACAGGCTTGTCATTACCGCTTCTATCTCCATCTCCTTCTCTGAAGAAATCGCTCAATCAGCCTCTCAGGTTGACATCTCCAACTTGCCGTAGGAAGGTGCACTCAGATGCAACAATTGCAGGGATTCTGGTAAAAATGTGATGGTTGATAGTCTCTTCACCTCCCTGGGACCGAACTTGGGTGGAATTCTGCATGGCAAAGGGGGCAGCTCTGCTGCCATGCGCCCCTCTAGTGGTTCGTGTCATGATGGTTCTGCTATGCAAGATGCTGTTGGCGACGCAGGAGAGCCTCACGGTGGTGGTGGAGCACTACGCGGCAGAGCCTCCACTGACGTGGCGGATGAGTGGGCTTGCCCAATCATCGAGGAACCCATCCTGGATGACTACAGCTAAGATGACGTGGCCTCTAGGTAGCAGAAGGTGGTAGACAGAGATTCGGCAGAGGCTGACTAAGGTTAGAACTAGGCCAGCAATGGCTGCCTTGGTGTCTTCGATCTGGTTCTTTTTGGTTTTTGATAATCTTTGTGTGGATGTTGGTATCCTTTCTGGACCAAATGTCAAGGTATTATCTTACTGTCTTTTTGTGGGGACTGGTCTCAAAACTGCTACCATTTTTGAAGGATATGCTCTCGCTAGACTGGTTTCCCCAGTGTTGGGGCAGTCCAGAATTTGTTGATACTACGATAAACTTGATTGAGGCTCTGTCCTCTTCGTATATTTTTTGTACATATTAATAGACTACTTTTACTTAGAAAAAAAAAACATAAAATTGTGTGAGAATGTTCTAAAAGACATGGATCAATCCAAATCTAATCTTAGCCATTGATTAGAGATTTAATCTCGGTCGTTCAAAACTCAATAGGAAAAGTATAAGAGGCTTGAGAGTCAGTTGGAGATACACCAAGATTGATCAGTCAGTTCGATTTCTAGAGCAGGGTTTGCTAAGGAAATCCGAACAAGTGATCAGAGTTGCAGTGAGGGGCAGTGAGTGCATAGAAGAGAGGCAGAGATAGTGCTGAAGGACCAGTGCAGAGGCAGAAGAGGCTACGCAGAGCCAACAGGAGCCACGCAAAGGGCCAGAGTGACTGCGCAGAGGCTAGCAAGGCCTGCATGGGTGATGCAGAAGGCCAAAGAGCCAGCGCAGACCAGCAGAACGCTGATGCAGGGGCTTCTGAGTGACACAGAGGACAGGAGGGTTGACGCAAAGCTTCAGAGAAGCGTCAGGGAGATTTTTGTGGAGCAGACTTGTTGAATCTCTGCTTCCGAAGAGAGGTATTACTGCCAGATAGATTACTCTATTGGGTGAGCCAGTTTAGCACCCTAGTTGTACTTAAGAAAGTTGTTTAATAAAAAAACCCTTAGAACTATTGCCCTGGTTTTCCCAAGTTGGGTTTTTCCGGGGACAATTGTCCAAAAATAACAGTGTCCCTTGTGTGTTTGTCTATTATTTCAGTTGATGATCTATATATGAGTTGAGACTGCATTTGTGTTTATTTTCAGTATTTATATGGTTAAATAACTTGTTGAGTAATAAACAAGTAGGAGAAATAAACCAGATAATGCAGGAAGAATCTTTTATGTGTTAGATTCAGAAATTTCAACATGTTATCAGAGCGTTGCAAATCACAGGAGAGTTGAAGGCACCAACTAAATCAGAGAATTGCAGCAGAAACAGCTGTCCCGAGAGACAAAAGTTGTTCCTAAGAAGAAAGAAGCAGAGGAGTGATGCAGAGGACCTGCATCATCATTTCGAGACAGAGAGAGGGCCAGCGCAGAGGCAAAGGAAGCAGAAGAGGCTCACGAAGAGCCACGTCATCCTACTCAGTCAGGTAGGCTTGACGCAGTTGACCAGAGGGGCGATTCAGCCTTTCTGGAATTGCGCAGAGCTAAGAGGCTCAGTTTCCTCCGCTGTTGCGGCCTTGGAAGTTGTGGGTAGATTGTGGATTGGGAAGATGGTGGGGTGTTGTTGTTGTCGAAACAGAACAGTACCTAACAGGACAAAACCAAGGTAGAGGGAGTCGTTACCTTGAGGGATTTCTAGCCAAGAATTCCAAATCCGAGTTTTGCAGTTGCAAAGAGGATTGGAAAGGAGCAATTCGACAGTTGGCGGGAGAATTTCCGAGAGGGAAATCGAGACTCAGAGGGAGTCTAGGGGAGAACTTCCAGGAGGGAAGTCGAGACTCAGAGGGAGTCTAGGGGAGAACTTCCAGGAGGGAAGTCGAGACTCAGAGGGAGTCCAGTAGAAGAGCGGAGATGACAATGAACGGACTGAGGTATTAGGACAGGTTGGACGGGGCCTCCAACTTTGTCATCTAGAAGGCCAAGATCATGTCTGTTCTAGATAGACATCGCATCAAGGGCTTCGCCTTGAGAACCGTGGCTATCCCAGTTGACCCAGCTAATAATGAAAGGTATGAGGATGTAATGGCGAAGGCAAAGTGCATAATCCTTGATGGGGTCAAGGATCATGTGATACCGCATATTGTCGAGAAGAACACGGGAAAGGAGATGTGGGATACCTTGACGACATTGTATCAGGGCACTTCCGTGCAGAGAAGATGTTGTTGGAGAATCAGCTGTGGACATATCAGATGCAGAAGGGGGAGCAGATAGATCTATATCTCAACAGGTTGCAAGAGATTCGGGACCAACTTACTTCCATAAGAGCCACACCGAATTAGGAGTTCATGGTGAGGACTGCCTTGAATGCAGTCTCCGAGGATTGGGAGGCATTTGTCTAAAGCATTTTGGGCAAAGTTGATCTTCCAAGATGGGAAGAGATGTGGGCAGCGCTTTGCTAAGAAGAGATCAAATGGTTGACCAAGGCGGGAAGTAGCAGCAAAGGAGGTCGAATCAAGATAGAGGAGGAGGAGGATGCAGCTCTGGCATCTGCGGGACAGCAAGGGAAGAGGAAGAAGAAGGACATCTGCAAGGTAAAGTGCTTCCATTGTGGGGAGTTGGGTCATTATGCAACCCAGTGTCCCGAGAAGAAGAATAAGGGAGAAGCTTCTGACTCCAAGGCAGCTTCGTCTAAGGTGGAGAAAGAAGTCGAGACGGATGACGACTGTGCCATGACTGCTCATGCACCTCTAGCGAAGAGGTGGGGTGACATCGAACTATAGTCAGGAGGACTATAGAATATGTGTGGCAGAATCCTTAAGCTAACCAAACTCTTGGATCATATCCAGCTACAGGAGCCCCGAGAGACAATAGCACGACGACGGATGTCGGTAGAAGCAAGATGCGGATGAAGCGAAAAGGCAGTGCTAGAGTGCAGAGGTCTATAGCAGCGCAGTGGAGGTTGCAGCAGTACTAGAGTACAAAGGTCTGTAGCAGCGCAGTGGAGGTTGCAACAGTGCTAAAAGCATAGAGGTGGTTACAGCAGTGCAGAAAGGCACAGAGGAGGTTGTAGCAGTGCGAGAAGCATAGAGGTGTTTGCAGCAGTGCAGAGGCAGCATAGAAAGCACCCAATAGCAGCAAAGGTAGCTTCAACATCAGAAGGATTCTAGGTTGACAAGGATGTCAGTACTTGGGTAGATCAATTACTTACTTCTCAGTAACTAAGTTGCAGTGAAGCAGTGGCAGTGGTAGTGCTATGGGCAGCACAATGTAGCATGATGAGAGAGAGCTACAGTGCAGTAGTGTCAGTGGTAGTGCTATGGGCAGCACAATGCAGCATGATGAGAGAGAGCTATAGTGCAGGTGCAATGTTGGGAGGAAGGACCAATAGCAGCACGGATGCAAAGGGAGTTGCAGTACAGATGTAGCAGTGGTAGTGGTAGAGCCATGGGCAGCGATACAAGAGGCAGCAGTGCAGAGGATGTTGGGCACCAGGCCAAGCATCAACACAGGTACTGGTGTCAGATGATTAGGGTGATGTTCAGTGGTGGAGCATTACTAGAGCACGTTCCTCGCTAAGAGGGAGTGTTGATTTTGGGTAGCATCGGATGTGCTCTAGCCATGAAAATTCGTGGAGAGGCTAAAGCACATGAAATCTCCAAGACCCAGAAATGGTTTGGGGAAATTCCACCCGGTTAGAGAGATATTAAATAATTAATATTTTAAATGGGTTCCTAAGTCTAAACTTAGTAAAATAAAAATATTAATGGGTATTAATATAAAACTGGGTGAGAATGTTCTAAAAGACATGGATCAAGCCAAATCTAATCTTAGTCGTTGATTAGAGATTTAATCTCGGTCGTTGAAGACTCCACAGGAAAAGTATAAGAGGAGGCTTGAGGTTCAGTGGGAGATACACCAAGATTGATCAATCAGTTCGATTTTCTGGAGCTGGGTTTGCTAAGGAAATTCGAACAAGTGATCGGAGTTGCAACAAGGGGCAATGAGTGCATATCGGAGAGGCAGAGATAGTACCGAAGGACTAGCACAGAGGCAGAAGAGGCTATGCAGAGCCAGCAGGAGCCATGCAGAGGGCCAAAGTTACTGTGCAGAGGCTAGTCGGGCCTGCGTGGGTGACGCAGAAGGCCAGAGAGCTAGCGCAGAGCGGCAGAAGGCTGATGCAGGGGGCTTCTGAGTGATGCAGAGGCCAGGAGGGCTGGCGCAAAGCTTCAGAAAAGCATCGGAGAGATTTTCATGGAGCATACTTGCTGAATATCTACTTCCGAAGAGAGGTATTACTGCCAGATAGATTTCTCTATTGGGTGAGCCAGTTTGGCACCCTAGTTGTACTCAAGAAAGCTGCTTAACAATAAAACCCCTAGAACTGCTACACTGGTTTTCCCAAGTTGGGTTTTTCCAAGGACGATTGTCCAAAAATTACTTTGTCCCTTGTGTGTTTGTCTATTATTTCAGTTGATGATCTGTATATGAGTTGAGACTGCATTTGTGTTTATTTTCAGTATTTATATGGTTAAATAACTTGTTGAGTAATAAACAAGTAGGAGAAATAAACAAGATAATGCAGGAAGAATTTTTTATGTGTTAGATTCAGAAATTTCAATAGAAATGATCTCAGTTGACTCTCAAGCAACATCTTCTGCTGAACGGAAGTTCCCTCATACAAAGTGGTCAAGGCCTCCCACATTTCCCTTGCTGTGTCTTTCTCAGCTATATGTGGGATCACATGATGCTTGACCCCATCCAAGATCATGCACTTTGCTTTTGCTTGAGCCTCCTCGTACTTCTTGAGAGGATCAACATCAATCGGAACAACAACTGTCTTCAAGGCATAATCCTTGATGCGATTTTTATCCAAAACTGTTAGGATCCTGGCCTTCCAGATGACGAAGTTGGATGCTCCATCCAACATGTCCTGATCCCTCAGTCCGTTAACTGCCATCTCTGCTCAAATGAATGTCGAACTGGTTCTCTTCTCCCTCTTTCACTGCTACCCCAACAAAACTCGGATCTAGATTTCTTTGGCACTAGAAATCCTCTTAGGAACAATCTCCCTTTGAATTTTGATTTCCTTCACGGAAATCCTTCTGCCAACCAATGTCGAACCACCCCTCTGATCTCTCTTTGTTGTTGCTCAACACTGGATCTAGATTTCTTAGCAAGAAATCTTCTGAGGAACTGATTCCCTCTACTTTGCTTCTGCCCCATTAGGTACTGTTCTGCACCAACAGAATCAGCGCCCCACTAGCAACTCCAGATGAAACCTGCGTTGCACCTCTAGCCTCGGCAACCGGAAAAACGAGACTCAACAGTATCTACGCTGGCCCAATAATCATTGCACTACCCTCTGCAACAACAACGCCACACAAACAAGCTGACGCAGGCTCCGCGTGCACCTCCCTTAGTGATTGTGTCACCCCTCCTTTGCTCTCTCGGCTAAAACTATGATGTCTCTTAGGGCAATTATCTTCAGCACAGATTCTCCTTTATCCTTTCATTGATGGCTTCAGTGCTCCTTAATTTGCAATTGCTCTTATACCATGTGAAAATTTCTAAATCGAACAAGTCAGAAATCCTACTGCAGTAAACTAACTTTTATTACCTACTTGTGTTTTTCATTTAACAAGTTATTTTCAGAAATCTTTGGAAAATATTAATGTAAATACACTGCAGTCTACACCACTATACAGATCAATACTGAAAAATAAATGATACAACCATACAAAGGACACACTTATTTTTAGACTAAACGTCCCCGGAAAAACCCAATGCGAGAAAACCGGTGAAGTAGATATGAGGGTTTTATTATTAAGCAGATTTCTAAATACAACTAGGGTGCCAAATCCGGCTCACCCAACAGAGAATAAACCCAGCAGAAGTACCTCTATCAAGAGATAGATATTTTGGTGAATCCAGCAACTGGATGAACAAACCTCACAGGTGACTGCATTGCCCCCAGTGCTGGGCAGCAATGGCTGCTCCAAGCTCTGCGCTGGAACTACGCCACCTCCTCTAGGAGCTGTGTCACCCTTCCAGTGAGCCTTCCCAGCTCAGAAATTTGATATGTTGAACTGTTGCTCGATCTACCTCACAGAAACCCCAGCGCTGCCTCTAAGTGATTGCGTCAACTCCTCTAGCCTCCGCGTCACCCTTTCTGGAGTTACACTGTCTCTCTTGGTGTTGCTCTGCCTCTCTGCTATGTATTCTCAGCCATGGAATGAAGTCCCTCTGTCGAACTGCCCCTCTCTGCTAGAGATATCCTCAATCGTTTTTCCTTCTTAGAACTTCTCACTTCAGAAAATCGATTTTCTCTATCTCTCTATGCCCACTCCAACTAACCCCAAGCCTCCATTTATACTTTTCCTGTTGAAAAAACAACAGTCGAGATTAAGTCTCTAATCAACGGCTAAGATTAAATTAGACTTGATCCTCATCTCTTAGAAGCTTCTCACCCACATTTTCATTAATACCCATTAATATTTTAATTTTTCTAAGTTTAGACTTAGGAACCCCATTAAAAATATTAATTATTTTAATAAAATACAATCTGGGTGGAATTTCACCAAACAATTTCTGGGCCTTGGAGATCTCATGTGTTCTAGCGCATCCACAAAATTTAGGAGCTAGAGCACATCCGATGCTACCCAAAAATCAATAGTCAACACCAAAATGGATATCTATTTTGCAGTGAATACTCTCAGCCAGTTCATGGTAGAGCATAAGCAAGTTCACTGGGTAGTTGCAAAAGATGTGTTGTGATATCTTTCACGCACAGTCTAGTATGAGCTGAGCTATATTCAGCGGGATGGAGTGAAGTTGTAGGGGTACACTAATGTAGATTGGGAAGGTAGTACAACTAATAAAAAAAGCACTTTCGGGTATTGTTTAAGACTAGGATCAAGAGCAGTTTCTTGCTTCAACAAGAAATAGAGATCAACTACACTGAGTTTTGCTGAGAACGAATATATGGCTACCAACCTAGCAACCTGTGAGACCATTTGGCTTCAGAAGCTCCTTGTGGAGATGTTTCATCAGGAGTTGAAGCCAAATGTCATTCACTGTGACAATCAAAGTGGCATCGACCTCTCTAAGAATCTGGTGTTTCATGACAAGTCGAAACACACTCAGATCAGGTACCACTTCATCAGAGATTGTGTGCAAAAGGGCACTTTGAAGTTGTAGTACATACCTACAAATGAGAAACTAGCAGGTATCCTAACCAAGGCCTTGATGAAGGGCAATTATGTATTCTTCAGGGATCCGTTGGGTGTTGTGCAAAACACCTTCCTCGCTAAGAGGGAGTGTCGAAACTGTATCTTGGAAGGTAATTCTACATTGGTCAAGTGCCATGACAAGCAATCAATCACCTAAATTCTCTTCTACAACTAAATTTGATATTTCTTAAGTCTGAACCTTAGGCTAATTAAATTATTGACTTTACCAGCCAACCTTTTATGAAGTGAAAAAGGTCAACGACAGCTTAAGTCTTGACCACTGATCTCAAGAGTGGAGAAGCAATCTCAGCCCTCCATCTCTTTGGCGATTAGGTCAGCCACTATATGAAGAGGAAATTGAGTTGTTGAGGGGGAATTTGATTTGGCACAGTAGAGATTGGGCTTTTTGGCTAAAAATCAAAGGGTTGAACTAACAACAAAAGAGGAAATCAGTTACTCAGAGTTGGGAAATCAAAGAAACCCAACACCCATTTTCCCACATTGGGTTTCTCAGAGTTGGGAAATCAGTTACTTACTTCTCAGTAACTGAGTTATAGTGCAGCAGTGGGCAACACGATGCAACATGATGAGAGGAGGTGCGGTGCGAATACAGTGCTGGGAGAAAAGACCAGCAGCAGCACGGATGCAAAGGGCGCTGTCGTACAGATGTAGCAGTGGCAGAACCATGGGAAGCATTACTGGACACAGCAGTGCAGAGGATGGTGGGCAGCAAGCCTAGCATCAGCATAGGGACCGATGCCGAATGATCAGAGTAATACTTAGTGAGGAATATTGCTAGAGCACAGTCCTCACTAAGAGGAAGTGTTGATTTGGGGTAGCATCGGATGTGTTCTAGCCACGAAATTTGGTGGAGAGGTTGGGGCACATGAGATCTCCAATACCCAGAAAGGGTTTGGGCAGATTCTAAACAATTCAGGAGATATTAAAATAATTAATATTTTTAATGGAGTCCCTAAGTCTAAACTTAGGGAAATTAAAATATTAATGTGAATTAAAATGAAACTGTGTTAGAATGGTCCAAAAGACATGGATCAAGCCAGATCTAATCTTAGTCGTTGATTAGGGACTTAATCTCGACCGTTGATATGTCAACAATAAAAGTATAAGAGGAGGCTTGAGGGTCACTTGGAGAGCACACCAGAGTGATCAGTCATTCTATTCTCTAGAGCGGGGTTTGCTAAGAGAGATAGAATTAGTGATCGAGAGTTGCAGCTGAGGCGCATTGAGTACAGAGAGACAGAGAGGCAAAGATAGTGCCGGAAGAGCAGCAAGTAGCCAGAGAGAGTGACGCAGTAGCTGCCAGGGGTCACGCAGGGCCATGCAGAGGCAGTCGGGAGCTGCGCAAAGCCTCAAAGAGGCCAGCGTTGCTGACGCAGAGGGCTAGAAGGCTGATGCAGGGCCTCCTAAGGCTAACGCAGACCCATTCTTGGTGACGCACAACCAGCGTTGGGCAGAGAGGAGCTGACGCAGTCTAGAAAGGGCAGATGATGGGGTCTCTGGGGCAGATTGGAGCTGAGGAGCTGACGCAATCCAGAAAGGGCAGATGCTGGGGTCTCTGGGGCAGATTGGAGCTGAGGAGCTGCCGAAAGGATTATCAGGGGTTTTAGCCAGGAGATTTGTCTCAAACAGAGAGGTATTACCGCCAAGGAAATTCTCTATTGGGTAGGCCAGTTTCAGCACCCAGATTGTACTCTGATATTGCTTAATAAGAAAACCCTTAAATTGTTGCACCGGTTTTCCCACATTGGGTTTTTCCGAGGACATTGGTCCAAAAATAATGGTGTCATATGGTGTGATTGTTTCTGTTTCTTTCAGTTGTTGATCTGTAATATGTTGAGCATGCACTAGTGTTTATTTTCAGTATTTACATTGTAAATAACTTGTTAAGTAATGGAACAAGGAGATAGGAATAAATCAGATAAAGTGCATGGAGGGTTTCTAAGTAAGTAGACTTAGAAACTTCAACACATATTTTATTGGACACTAAATCTGAATCTGGGTTCAGAAAAAACTAATAGTGGCATTCAACCAAGAGGGGCCTCCCTTCATAGACGACACCAGTGTTGATAATATCGGCGAGTAAATATCATGATATTTTCCGTTTTGAAAATATCAGCTAAATATCAACATATTTTGAAAATATTGGTTATGTTTAAAAATCTGAAAACAAAACAAACAAACAAAAAACAGTTTTTTATGTTTGTCAATAGTTTCCAATATTTTGCCGATACCGATATTTTCAACACCGGACGACACTAAATTTTTCATGTATATACAACTTCCTTCTTGGGAATATGCATCTCAATTCATTTTTTGAGAAAATTATTAACTTATTTGTGTTCCATTATGTTAACACCATTCATTTCTCCAGATTATATATTTGCAATTCCTGAAATTATCTCACGTAAAATTTTCCAACCAAAGATGTGTCTCAGACAAACATACTCATTGTCTGTTCAAATTTATTTGGATTCTCATCTGGTGTCTGCCTTCTTGCTCCACTTGAGATTAATTTATTGATATTTCATGTTGGAGCAATAGTGTCATCCTATCCAAGCTCAGATTTGATATTGTTAAGCCTAGTTTTGTTCCTCAATAGCTCTCATACCTGCACATTAGAATTCACAGAATCATACTCTCAACATAACTTTTGAGCTTCCCTTGAACTATTTCATTATTTTCTCATGCTTTGGAAGTTTCGATCTCCTTGTATATATAGGCTTCACAGTGCCCTTCTGCACACATATATACAAGCCTCTCTTCAAGCCTATATATATAAGGAAGATCGAATTCATTTGGAAGTTTCATTTCTCATTACAAGTATAAGTATATAATATTACTGTTCCCTTTTAAAAAACCAATTGTTTGTTCTTTCCAGCCAGTCCAACTCACTGTCATTCAGACTTGATTCTTCATATCTGCAGTTTGCAATTTCACCAAATGTTGGAGTTCCTTTCCAAGATTTTACAGCCTACCTCCAATTCCAATTCAACAACCCTCTTGCAAACCATGTTCCAATGATGTTGAGGCCACTATTCATAGAAAATCTAATCATAAAGGTAGTCACTATCTCCACACTACCATAGAAAGCATTGTAACCTGTTTCTATCCTTTTGTATTGTCTGGATGTGTGTTGGAGTGGATATTTCATAGCAAGATACTATTAGTTATAGAAGCACAACCTCATCTTCATTTTAAAGTTGTGTTTGTGGCCTTGGCTCAAGATGAAGATCACTGTTAGTCTTCAAGTTGCAAGGGTGAACACCAAGACAGTCCTTAAAGCCATTGAAATCTCAACCATGGTGACATACATAGCATCATGGCTACTAAGCTTTGGGAGGTGATAGGAGGAGAGCTTAGGGACCAGTAATTATGTTATTGTTGATGTTTCTTATTGGTAGGCTCTGTACTAAGGATCTGATAAGATCTGCCAGATGTGTCACCTACAGGAGCAAGAGACAGAGCAGCACCTCATTTTTAGGTGCCCCCTATTCTATGAGATCAGAGTGTTAGAAAATGCAAAGTGGCAGCTTATTATATCAATTTTCCTTTACCTTGATACTTGCTTGTGAATCTTATTTAATCTTCTTTATATTCTTTAGTTAGATATTTTCATCAAACAAATATCAAGAACAAAATAGCAACAACAGAAGACACATATATTAGGCTCTCATCCAGGGAAAAACCCCTCCAAGGGGAAAACCCGGAAAACTTGTCTCTTCTTATAGAATCTGCTTCAATTGAGACACAAAGACCAAACCCTAGACCAAGTCCTTCTCCAAGTACCAAGTCAGCCCTTCTCCTGAAGTCCTTCCTTGATTCTGCATCAACCAGCTATAAACTGCAACTTCGACCTGCCATCTTCAATACTGCAACTTCGACTCTGCAATTTCAGCCTTGCGGCTTCTCTAAAACCCTAATCTTGCTTCCTCCCAAGACCTTCCTAGTGTTGAAAAATCAATGCTAGTAGAATTAGGGTTAAATTTCTCTTTCTTGATAATTACTTGTGAATTATGTTGGTTTCTTTTACTTATTTGTTATATTATCTTTCATCAAGCAATTACCAAATGATGTGTGTATGAAGATCACAAAAACACAAGACACAAGATGTAGGCATTCTACCAAGGCAAAATCCCTATCTAAGGGAAAACCCAATCAAAATCTCTTCCTTCAATAGTTTTCTTGAGACTCTTCAACCTAGACACAGACCTCCTCCAACCACCAAGTCAACCTCCTCTTCCTAGCAACTTCGACCTAGAATTTTGACCTTGAAGCTGCAGCACTTTAACTCAGCAAATGGCAGCAGCAACAGCTTCAACTAGACAAGAAAAACTTCGATCTCCCAGAAAAACCCAAACGAGAGAGAGCGCCCAAAACTTTGATTTTCTCTTTTCCCTCCTCTTTCTCCAACTTCGCACTTCTTCCAACCTTCTCTTCCTTCTTCACACTTTTCTAGCTCTTTCTTCTAGATATCGAACTTATGAGTGGGTGAATGAGTGCTCCAAATGAATTTGATATCCTTGTATATATAGGCTTAAGGTGAGGTCAAATTGCCCTATTTGAGGCCGACTTGGTGTGAAGGTGTCAAATACCTAATTTGACTCGATAATAAATCTTTTTACATAATTCAGAAGCCCAAGAAGGGTCTCTTTAAGTGGAAAATGACTCTAATGACCTAGAATAAATCCTAGAAGTCCTCAATGGGGACTTTGACCTAAAACATGATGACCCAAGCATGAAACCCATGCTTTAATAAGTCATCGTGATAATAATAAAAAATTCCTTTTTCATTCTTTTGACAAGTACATTACATAGTGACTCAAATACATTTATAAAGATCGAACCTAGTTACATTTTTCAACACTCCCTCTTAACTAGGGAGGTATTCATAATATCATATACAAATACAAGGAAGATCTCGAACCATATGAACTATGAAGAGTTTAGGCACTGTAATGCCATGGACTAGATTTCTGACCAGGGCAATCTATCCAAGGTCCTTCAACAGTTTAGGAACTCAAAGTGCCATGGACTAGATTCCTGGCCAAGGCAATCTATCCGGGTGGGACTAAGATGGACTAAAGCTTTCATCCTCTCTAAGTACCATTAGGCTTACTTGATAACCATCAACCCAAGGATCTAAGTGTGTATCTAAGGTCAAAGCTCCATGACCAACGCCACCCTCCCTACTTTGGGAACTAGACATCAATGCATAGTGCCAGCCAGATGTCCTCCCAGGCAATGTGTCTCACACACAAGGCCTCAACAAATCTCTTTGAAACTTTTATCATCATCAACAAGATCAACAATATCAACTAAACCAAGCATGCTTCTAAGATATTCAAACTTTTTATTAGGAAGAGACTTTGTTAGTATATCAGCTACCTGATCGTTTGTCGGGACATACTGTAGCTTCATGATCCCATCCTGAACCAAGTTCCTAATGTAGTGGAACTTATTGTTGATATGCTTCGTCCTATCATGAAACACAAGATCTCCAGACATCTTGATGCAACTTCGATTATCACAGTTTATCACAGTAGGATCCAGAGGCTTCTCAAACAAATTTGTTAGAAGCTTCCTCAACCATACAACCTCATTTCCTACTTCACATGCAGCCCCATATTCTGCTTCAGCACTACTCAAAGAAATGGGATCTTGCTTTCTACTCATCCATGAGATCATGGCAAATCCCAAACTAAAGCATCCACCGATAGTGCTTCTTCCATCGGTCTCACTGCCACCCCAATCAGAATCTGTGAAGCCAATCAACATGACTTCCTTACTATTTTACTTTAGGCAGTGATGTGTAGTGCCACGAAGATATCTCAATATATGCTTGGCAGTTATCCAGTGATCATGACAGGGCTCCAACTGAAACTGACTAAGAATGTTCACAGCAAAGCATATATCCAGCCTAGTATTTACTAGATACATCAGAGAACCCACCAACTGACGATAGGAAGTAGGATCCACGAGACTTGAGTCAGAGCTCCTCAATTTCTTAAGATTGGTGATCATAGGAGTAGTCATAGGCTTGGAATCCATCATCCCAAATTTCTACAACAACCTGATGATATACTTTCCTTGCCCCAAATATATCTCCCTAGGATTTTGCCATACTTTCAAACCTAGGTAATAGTGCATCAGTCCTAGATCCGTCATCTCAAATTCGGCTGCCAGCGTCTTCTTGCATTGTTATATCCTTCGCTCTATACTTGTAATGAATAGATCATCCACATATAATAGAATAATGACTGGCTCATTATCCACAATCTTGATGTAGAGATTTGGACCAGCGGAACTCTTCACGAACCCAATTCTTAGAGGGTATGCATCCATTCTTGCATACCATGCCCTAGAAGCTTGCTTCAAACCATATAGGGCCTTCCTGAGTCTACAGACATGAGTATCTTTGCTATTTACTTCAAAGCCTTCAGGTCGCTCAATGTATAATTCTTCATCAATGGTCCCATTCATAAATGTTGTCTTCACATCCATTTGATAGACATTCCATCCCATTGCAGTAGCCAATGATACCAAAGATCTAATGGTAGTATACCTTGCAGTGGGTGCAAAGGTTTCTTCATAATCGATTCCTTCCTTTTGAGAGAAACCCCTTACAACAAATATAGTTTTGTATTTGTCTATACTTCCATCAATAATGTGCTTGATCTTGTATATCCATTTGGAAGTGACAACCGATTTGTCACTAGGTCTAGGAACGATTTCCCAACACCCATCTTCATGATGGATTGATATTCTTCCTGCATAGCTTTCTTCCATACTTCTTGATGAGTAGCTTCTTCAAATGTAGATGGTTCGGCTTCAATTATTTTGGTCATATATGCAGCATATCCATAATGTTTTTTCGACCTTTTTCTTTCTCTAAAGGTTCCTTTCGCAACTCCATGTCCTTCAACATCTTCAAGAGTATATTTTAACCAATTTGGCAACTTCCTTGTGTTCGGTATGATCACAAGTTGAATAGGCTCACTTGGTCCTTCTTCTTCTTCTTGAATTGTAGATGGATTGTCAGGTTGTACTTCTTCTTCAAATATAGGTAGATCTTCGTCATCGGAATCAATAGGAATGTCCTTAGATCTTTTGTAGGCATGATTTTCATCAAATATAACGTCCCTGCTTACTTCAATATGTCTCCCTTCCTTGATGTAAATTCTATATGCCTTTGAGGAGAGACTATAGCCAACGAAGAACCCTTCGATGCTTGTAGAATCTAACTTCTTTCGTTTGTCTTTTGGAATGTGGATATAGGCAGGACTCCCAAAGATTCGGAGATGGTCCACACTTGGCTTCTTCCCTGTGAATGCTTCCTCAGGTGTCATATTTTCAAGAGTTCTATGAGGACTTATATTTTGAATATATACGATTGTCATTGTTGCTTCTCCCCGTAGAAATTTTGGTAAGTCTTAATCAAGGAGCATTGTTTGTATACCTTCTTCAATTGTCCTATTCTTTCTTTTGGCCACTCCATTTTGTTCAGCATAGTAGGGAACAATAATCTCCCTCTTAATTCCTACTTCTTTACAATATGCAATCAATTCTTTAGAAGTGTATTCCCCACCATTGTCGAACCTCAAAGTCTTTATTTTTCTTTCGGTTAGGGTTTCCACTTCAGATCTAAACTCCTTGAATTTTTCAAATACTTCATCTTTTTTCTTAAGAAGGTAGAGCCATGTCTTTCTAGAGTGACCATCAATGAATGTCACATAGTAAAGATGACCGCCAAGTGATTTGTCAGACATAGGCCCACACACATCAGATGAATGAGGTCTAGTATTCCTTTAGACCTTGTTTCACTATTTGAAAATGGTTTTCTTGCATGTTTTCCCAAAGAGCATCCCTTGGAAACTCCTTCACGATCTTCTTTGATATTGGTGATGCCATGAACTAGTTGATTAAGAGTGGGAATGACCTTCTAGTGAAGATGACCATATCTTCAATGCCATAGCTCAATGGGATTGATTTTCATATGAACAGGGGCTTTAGGAGGTGGTGTAATGACTATATATAAGCTTCCTTCATGAACTCCAATAACCCTAGCCTTATCAATACTTGAATCTTTTCCCCAAACCAATACCTTTCCATCAACAAAAGCAACTCTATCCCCTTTAGCTTCTAAGCAAGAAATTGAAAGAAAATTCTTTTTCAAACCAGGAACATATAGTATGTTGCTGAGATGTAGTTTAGCTCCAATCTTGAGCTTCAAAGATGTTGATCCCAAGCCTCTAACAACATCGCTTTTGTTGTCTCCCAATTCCACTACATGAGAAGATGGTTCCTTTGATAGAGTTTGAAGTTGTTTACTTTCCCCTGTCATATGCCTTCATGCTCCACTGTCAATGATCCATGCATTATCATCATTAAGTGAACTTGTAAGTGCAGCTAAGAACCTTTGACTTTTGACCTTGTTGAATAAGTAGTAGAAGATCTTCTTGATCCAGCTTCCTATAGTATTGAATCCCATTCTTATCATAGAGGGAGTAATCGTTTCCTTCAAGCCAACGAAGTGATCTTCAATCTTCTTTAACCTTAGCTCCGATACCATGTTGAGAAATCAATGCTATTAGAATTCGGGTTAGATTTCTCTTTCTTGATAATTACTTGTGAATTATGTTGCCTTATTTTACTTATTTGTTATATTATCTTTCATCAAGAAATTACCAAATTATGTGTGTATGAAGATCACAAAAACACAAGACACAAGATGTAAGCACCCTACTAAGGAAAAACACTTATCTAGGGGAAAACCCGGTCAAAATATCTTCCTTCAATAGTTTTCTTGAGACTCTTCAACCTAGACATAGACCTCCTCCAACCACCAAGTCAACCTCCTCTTCCAGCAACTTCGACCCAGAATTTCGACATTGAAGCAGCAGCACTTCGACCCAACAGATGGTAGAAGTAGCAGCAACTTCGACTAGACAAGAAAACTTCGATCTCCCGAAAAAACCCAAACGAGAGAGAGAGAGATAGCCCAAAACTACGATTTTTTCTTTTCCTTCCTCTTTATCCAACTTCACACTTCTTCTAGCCTTCTCTTCCTTCTTCGCACTTTTCCAGTGCTTTCTTTTGGATATTGAACTTATGAGTGAATGAGTGAGTGAGTGCTCCAAATGAATTCGATCTCCTTGTATATATAGGCTTGAGGTGAGGTCGAATTGCCCTGTTTGAGGTTGACTTGATCTCCTTGAGGCCGACTTGGTGTAGAGGTGTCAAATACCTAATTTGACTCAATAAATCTTTTTACATAATTCAAAAGCCCAAGAAGGGTCTCTTTAAGTGGACAATGACTCTAATGACTCAAAATAAATCCTAGAAATCCTCAATGGGGACTTTGACCTAAAACATGATGACCCAAGCATGAAACTCATGCTTTAATAAGTCATTGCGATAATAATAAAAAAATTATTTTTCATTCTTTTGACAAGTACATTACATAATGACTCGAATACATTTATGAAGACTGAACCTAGTTACATTTTTCAACACCTAGATCAAGATAGCTCCTCCTAAGGTCAACGAGGTCAAGGTAGGGTATTCTTCCTTCCAGCTACAAGATTTTGCACTTCGTCCTACTACAACTCGGACTTACAACTTCAGACTTCTTCTGCAGCACCAAAAACCCTAAAACTTCGCACGTGTGAGAGAGATTGAGCCCAAAAACAATATTTTTTGTCCTCCTTGCTTCTTCTAGACATTCGCTCTTCCGTTTCCAGCTTCCCATCTACAAATCGAATTCTTTCTTGAGAGATTGAACTTCTTGAGTGAGTGAGTGCTAAATGAGGTTAAATGCTTCTTTATATAGCCTTTCCAGGGGGTTGAATTCCCTCCTGTAGGCCGACTTGTACTGTTGGAGTTTCCAAGACTTTCTAGACTCAAAAATAATTCTTTTTACAATTATATTTTGCTTAGAAGGGTCTTATAAACATGATGTTGACTCCTTTAACTCATGACAATAAATCCTAAGATCTAAGAAACTTTAGAAGTATGAAGAACATGCTTTTACCTAGAAGACCATCAATAAAGAGCATGAAACCCATGCTTGATAATAATTTTTTCTTTTCTTCTTTTGTTTGTTACATAGGATACATATTGAAATGAGTTACAACAACAATTGTGAAGACCGAAACTAGTTACATTCTTCAACACAAAGGACGCTTCCATTGACTCTGCTGAGATTCAGGGGGCTCCCTCTTTGCCTTCTTCCAATGTCCAAATTAGAGATGCTTAGCCCTCTTTATCAAAGAGATATTCAAACCCAAACCTTTGACCTTACATACGTCACATCACATGGAGATGACTTGGACGATCACATCACACTTTCAAGTTGATCTAACCAATCGAAGCAATAAGCGGCGAGTTAAGTTCTGTTGAAGTTTCTAAGTTTAATTAGTTTAGAAACCCTTCATGCACTTCTTCTGATTTATTCCTACCTAATTGTTATTTTTCTTTAACAAGTTATTTCCAAAGTTAAATACTGAAAATAAACACCAGTGCATGCTCAACATATTACAGATCAACGACTAAAAGAAACAAGAACAAACACACCACATGACACCATTATTTTTGGACCAATGTCCCCGGAAAAACCCAATGCGGAAAAATCGGTGCAGCTATTTGAGGGTTTTCTTATTAAGCAATATCAGAGTACAATCTAGATGTCGAAACTAGCCTACCCAACAAAGATTTCCTTAGCAGCTATACCTCACAGTTTAAGAAAAATCTCCTGGCTGAAACCCCGGAAAATCCTTTCGGCAGCTCCTCAGTGCAAAACTGCTCTGCAACCCCAGCGTCTGCCCAATCTGGACTGCGTCAGCCCCTCTGTCTCACACTGGCCCTGCGTCAGCCTTTCTTAGCCTATGTCAGCCCCAGGAGGCCCTGCGTCAGCTTTCCAAGCCTCTGCGTCAGACACGCTGGGCTCTCTAGCACTCTACGCAGCACTTGGCTGCCTCTACGTGGCCCTGTGTGAGCCGTTGTTGGCTCTGCGTCACTCTCCTTGGTTGTTGCACTGCTCTCCCAACACAATCTCTACCTTCTTTGTTTCTCTGTACTCAATGCCCCTCAGCTGCTCTCCCAATCACTGATTCTATCTCTCTTAGCAAACCCCGCTCTAGAGAATAGAATGATTGATCACTCTGGTGTGTTCTCCAAGTGACCCTCAAGCCTCCTCTTGTACTTTTCTCGTTGACATATCAACGGCCGAAATTAAGTCCCTAATCAACGGCTAAGATTAGATCTGGCTTGATCCATGTCTTTTGAACCATTCTAACACAGTTTCATATTAATTCACATTAATATTTTAATTTCCTTAAGTTTAGACTTAGGGACTCCATTCAAAATATTAATTATTTTAATATCTCCTGAACTGTTTAGAATCTACCCAAACCCTTTCTGGCTAAGTTGCACGAAACAGGGAAACGGGAAGCGATACGAAACGCGACCTCCACAAATTTTGGAAACGGGGAAACGCGAATATATATATATATATATATATTTGTGTGTGTGTGTGTGTGTGTGTGTGTGCAATCATAAAGCATAAATGATGCATTATAATTTATTACACTTAAACATTAAGATTTAATTTACATCACATTTACTCATGAATGATCACATAATGAAAATAAAAATATCGGAATATCCAAAAGCAACCTTTATTATATATCCAAATCTCAAAATCAGCCTTTATTTATATTAATATATGAAGCTGCAAGTACAGTAAAGTACAATAAAGACCGTAAGGCTGCAAGTACAATAAAGACCGTAAGGCTGCAAGAGAGATCCAAATCAGGATTTTCTGCATCCACATCCCATTCTTTAGAAATACCACTGTTGTATTGGGAGTCTCCTCCTACATAGTCGAATGACCTTAGTGCTCTTGATTAAATACACGTTTCATACCCTAGTACCCTACATGATCTTGATTATTGGGAGTTTCCCCTACATAGAGGGCTTGGTTCTCTTGATTAAATACAAGTTCCATACCCTAGTACATGATAAAATCCAATGGAAACATTGCAATCCCCCCAATCCTGAAATCCTAAAAAACAGATAAGTCTACTGGATTTTGAGTGAGATCTAAAATTCTACTTTCTCCATATGGAATCCAATGAGGGCGAAACCACTCTCAAACATCCTAAGTCATTTCATGGTAATGTTAAAAATTTAAGTAAAATGATGAATTTTTCATTTTCATCGTTTTACTTTAAGAATTTAACATTACCATGAACTGCATATGCCTCAAACTCCCTGATGAACTGCATATCAACACTAGGGCAAAAATTCACTTTTATAACTTTAGACACGCATCTAGAACCAACTAGAAGTCACTAGCATACCCTAAAAATAAATTAAAAAACAAATTGAAAAAAAAAACCACAAGTAAATGTTGAAACGTGGGTTGTACGGCCGTAAAACACGTTTTTCAGTTTTGTGAAACATGGCAGTACGGCCGGAAACGTGTTTCACGACCGTACCAAACACGTTTCACCGTTTCGTACCAGTTTCCGTATGGAAACATACCCCTGCCCCACGTTTCCTGCAACATAGTTTATTTGCTATTAGTTGAGTATTTGTGGAGTGGATATCTAGTCCAATATACCATTTCCACATTTCTAGGTATGTAAAAAAAAATCTCCTTCATTTTCTTTGTTTTTCAAGATCTAGTATAGGGTATGCAATGTTCATTAGATACAAGTCTTTTTTCTCCCTTTGAATGGAGGATTTAATACTTATGTAGCTAGAGTATTTTCATTGGAGCATTTTTCATGTTTTTACAATTTTGTGGATTTGTATTCTATTTCAAAATTTGTAATTCTAAGTTCCTCTCATTTTTTTGTCACATAGGTTTACAAATTGAATCAGTGCTCTAGACTAGAGTCTACAGAGTACACATTCCAAGAATCAAAATGCTGATCCAATCTAGGAGTATGGTCTACCCTATGAGGGTCATAATAGAATGAGGTTGAATTGCAAGCTATCTGGTATGGAAATGCTTGGTGGAATCAGCGATTTGAAATACCACCTTGCCAGAATACCAGAGAATGAAGTGGAGATTTTCCCAGTAGCCACCACAAAAATTATCCATATTGCAAACCAATCCATTTTTCAAATGCATAAGAAGAGAGATCAAAAAGAAGAAGCAAGGCTTGAGCTTGCAAATAGATCCACAAGCTTCTCTGCAGTGGGGGAAACCCAATCCTCGCGCACACCTTCTACAATGCCTAGCCCTTCCACGTCTTTGTTACCCACCATTTTGGGGGTGATATCCTTAGGAGAAAAAAATTTCTCCAAGATGGTCCTCAGTTGGCAGCTAGTAGCCCTTATAGCCACCAACTAGCTCATTGTGCCATTTCTCCGCCACCTGAGCCAGCCAAGTGGTCCCTCGCCCATCTGCCATGATCGTATGTTTGAAAGTGGGCCTCCTGAACCTAAAGGTATGCCTTGTCATTTGGAAATTGAGTATTGTAGTTTGCTTATCATGGACACTTCTGGGCATGCATTAATGGGGGGATTCGGCAAAACGAATGGGTTAGATTTGTGCCCTTGTCCCCTTGACCCCTTTTAGGTATTAACCTTAGATTCTAGTCCCGTGGGATCTCTTTTACTGACCATTTGGCTCTAGGGATGGTATTTCATGGGAAACCCTAATTTGGGTTGCGTGGTCCCGCTCCCTTATCCACTTATGTTACCCTCTTTCCATTCATTATTACCCCATTCATCATTTCTCCTACCTGGGTCCACATTCCTCCACTAGGTCCACATAAGGGTTAACATGCCCTTTCCCCTTGCCCACACCTTGGGTCATGGCCTGAAATGAAGCCCGAAGTTTGATGCAGCTAAAAAGAAAGATAAAATCATATATGGCCACATTCAACAACAAAATCTACCACAAAATGCAAAAGATGGCTGAGACAAACACATTTAGCACTTGGGAAAAAGCCAATACATGAGCTCTACCCCATCATCATGGCCATCACCCAAGTTCCTACAGGTTCTATGAACCTCCTTCATCATATAGAAACACATGATTGTCCCACCCCCCGGTGGGCAATGAACCGCCCCACTTTAAAAGGGGGTATTCGCTGCTATATCTTATACAACGTGCTCTTAGCCCTTGGGCCCCGAGCAATTAATCAAAGAAAATCATAAAAAGGCAAAAGGCATATGAAGAAGGGTGGAAAAATTAAGGCCAAAGCACCTCATGTACCACAATTGCTCCCTCCTATACATTATAAACCCAAGTGTGGGCTTCCCTCTTATTAGCCACCCTTGTACCCCAGCATGTGACCAAGGGTTGCCCCTTCTCATCCCTTACTTCATTCACTTATCTGTCACATGCCACCACCTTTTGAAGGATGTAACTTGACTATAGTATCCCCTTTAGAATTAGAAACCACCTAATAGGATTATTGGTTAACCCCATTTGGAGTTTTAACAGACATTAGTACATCCTGAAGCCCATTATGGAAGGGCAATCCATTATGAAGTCCCCACTTGTGGTCCATGATTTGGTAAGCTCATTTACTCGATTTCTCTAATGACTTGTTGTACTAGAAGGCTAGGGGAAGCATTGGATGTTATGTAGGATTGCATATGGTCTCCATTTTGGGTTTGGTCTCCCTATACGGGATCATAATCCTTTAGAGGGCTACATTGGCACATGTAGGGTGTGCATTGAGAGCCATGGGCCTCCACAGCAACACACAACACTCCATGGATCCCCACAGCCATTCAGAGATTGCTCGTGTTTCAATTATTAGACGAGGAAGATGCACCCGATCCATCATTCTCAACTAGCCCCAGAATTGCACCATACACTTGGTAGATGATCCAAGACTTGCACGATGATGTGGCATCACCTACACCATCATCCTAGCCCTTGTAGGCAATCTACAGGCATCTTCGATTTGTTTGGAGACCCATGAGGACACTTGTGTGCCCCCACATGTCATTTGGAGCATCACGGGTTATTACAAGGGGCCAACCCCTTGTCCACTGCTTTTGAGGGTCCTACTCTTCATTGTGGCACCCATGGACCTCATTAGGCCTCTTAGAGGGCCCTACAACATGCATAGATAATTATTTGACCTCTTGAGAGGCTTATTTTTTCATTTATGAGCTAGTTTGGTGGGCTTGTCAACAAAAGTTGAATTATTAGAACATTATTTTATTTTTGGTGCTTGTGTAGGCCAAGGAGGCTAGTTCAAACTCCTAATTTGTAATGTCCCTTCCTAAATTAAGTTGGAACACCATTAATCTCTACATTTTGGGGACAGTTTGAAGGAGATGGGGCCCATTTGATTTTATTAGGAGGCTTAGACTGTAGTAGCAAGTTATTTTTGTTTGGTTTAGTTATATGTGGGGACCACCCACACTAGGAAAATACGCACTCCCTAGTTTGAATTGCATGAGAGGGGTTGTTGATGGTTAAGTGAGGGACCCACGATGGAGGGAAAATGGAGGGAAAAGTGCTCCATGAAATCTATAAAAGGACGGAAACGCTCCTCATTTGATCATCTTTGGCATAACGAATTTCTATTTGGTTGCTCGAGCTGCTTAGCCGAGTTACTTGTTGTTTAGCAAGAGTTCTTCAAGTGAAGAGCTCACCCTTTCTTTGAGGGACTTCGAGTGCCGCCCTAGAAAGGTAAATCTACAGTGTTTCAGGGGAGGTTTTCATTGTGATTTCCAGCAGCTATATCCAGTGTCTCCAGGTGGTGCGTATTCCTAGAGGACACAGTGAGGGGAGGCCAAGTTGTGATTTTGACATCTTCCAAAGGACCTTTGGCAGGGAGAAATTCTGGAAGGGAGGCTTGGGTATTTTGCTGCCTTTTGGGTGAGTTTTTGAGCTGAGGAAGAGAGCTTCTATTCAGTAAGGTTTTCGCACTTCCTAGGCTAGCACATAGGGAGAATATTGTGCACATGTGGGAGGTGGAGTCTCAGCTATAAAGGCTAATCCTTGTCGGGAGAGTCAAAGGAAACACTAGCGGAAGTGATTGCTGCTTTCCGGAGCATTGGAGGAGAATTTTGTTGGTATATTTGTAGGTCATTCGTTTCATCATTCTTGGAGAGTGTAGGGCTTCCTAGGGGTCGATTTTGGGAGGTTGGAACCAAATCAAACCATTTGTAGGTTTTTGTGGGTTTCGGTCAAGGAGCTTGGGGTTAATTTTGCAGCATTTTATGAGCACTGGAGGTGGGATTTCTAGCAATTCCTTTCTAGCCAGCAATGCAGTTTTCTAGGCAGCGCAGAGCATCATTGGAGCAGTTATTATCAACATTTGAGATTATTGTTCTATCACCTGGGTTTTGTCACACTTGCCATTGAGGCAAGCCTAGGTGCACTTCCTCATATTATTGTACTTGCTCCATTGGATTAATAGAATGGCTCAGTTGGTTCTTGCTTCTAGAGTTTTTATGGGTATTTGTTAAATGTTTAAAATTTCTGGTGTTGTATTTGTTTTTGCTTTACATATCACTATTTATTCAAGTTTGGAACATTACAGTGGTATCAGAGCTCAGATCTTGGCTTAGTCGTGGGGAATTTTCCTATGAGTGAGGAGGACCAACATAATATTACTTACAGGAGGCAAAGGTACCAGATCAAGGAGAGGGAGTTGGAGATCACTCTAGACGCAGAGGACCGTGGGAAGACAGTGGTAACAGAAGACATGGGGAAGCCCAAGAGAAGGGAAGAAGTTGCCTTTGACAGTCTCTTGAAGGTCCTGAGCAATTTGGCAAAGCGGTAGAAGGAGATGTTGGGTGAAAGCAAAATGCAGAACCGGGAGCAGAGCACTCACCTAGAGTTTCTATTTGGAGAGACTTCGGTGGCCTCTCAACAATTTGATCATCTTTCACCTACTGCGTAGCACCCATCCTTGAGAGGGCCAACTCAAGCCACTCTACCTTCTTTCTTACCTTTGGTGCAACATGAAACAGGTGGATTTGAGGATCAATCACTTACGGGAGAGCATTTCAGGGAGTGGTAGTCCATGGGAGCAGACTTTAGAGAGGCTCTATTGTTTAGATACTTTTTCTAGCTCAAACAAAATGAGAAGGGGAAGGGCTATGGAGGCCATGGTACGCAGAACCATGAGTTGCAGCGTACCATTAGGAAGATGTACTTTCCCACCAACGAAGGCACTACCAAGTGCACATCACGTGCTTGGGTTGAGAAGTTGGACACATACTTCCAACTCAACAGGATGATGGAGATAGAAGCCATTAAAATAGCCACATTGCATTTGGAGGGGGAGGCACACAACTGGTGGTTTCATGGCTTGTCCACTTTGGGGCATGCCAAAGTGACCTCCTATCAGGACTTCGCACGGAGAGTAGTGGAACATTATGATCGGAGGGATTCGGAGGCTCACTTCATGGAGTTGACTCAACTCAGGCAGACAAGACACCTAGAGCATTATATTTAAGAGTTCTTGAGGGTCTCAGTCATGGTGCCAGATTTGTTAGATGCTAGGAGAGTATACACATTTCTGGAGGGGTTGACAGAGCCACTGTGAGGACTAGTGAAGTCACACAGGCCCTCTACTCTACTAGAGGTAGTGAATTGTACAAGAGGCTAGCAGGGGGACATCCCCAAGACCCGGGCACCCTTTCCACCACGCACTCCCTACCCTGAAAAGGGAAGTGAAACTAGAGCTCCCCCAGCATAGAGAGCAACCCAAGGGTGAGGACAGTTGGACGTTGAGACCAAGAGAGACCTCAGGTGGAGGAGGTTGTGTTTTATGTGTTGGGAGCCATGGACACCAGGCCATCGGTGCACAACAGGCAAGGCCCATTATATTGAGGTCTTCTCGAACAACGACCAGGAGGATGAGGCGGAGTTGGAGCTTGGTGGAGGAGATAGCGAGGATCCAACAGAGAGGGGATCACCACCACCCCCACCACATGGGGGAGCACCTTTTGCACCATCTGGGGGAGTCCTAGCTTCCTTGTGCAAAGTTCCCAAATTTTTGACCATGAGGATCAGAGGCACAGTGCAAGAGCAGCGTGTCTCAGTCTTAGTAGACAGTGGGGCCACCCACAATTTTATTGATGCTTAGATGGTCCAGAGGAGGGGCATCACCACTACAAAGTTTGAGGGGTTTTAAGTTCTAGTGCCAAGAGACAGAACTATGCAGTGCACTTGATATGTTCCCCCTCTGACAGTGACCATGGGGAACTATTCGATGACAGACCGCTTCTTCGTGGTGGACGTATCAGACACCAATGTGGTGATGGGTGTCCAATGGTTGTATTCCCTTGACCAAGTTACCACCGATTGGAGGCAGCTAGTGATGGAGTTTACCGGGTCGAAGGGTAAACTGGTGGTTCTTCAGGGAATGCATTTGTATACTCCATAGACAGTTTCGGCCCACAGGATGGAAGCCGATTTGAGACATGGAGACATAGCGTGGGCAGTGGAGCTAAGGATTTCAAAGGTTGGGGGAAAGGCCAAGCCACCCCATCCAGACATACAGGGAATACTGGATAGATATCCGGTAGTTCTTGGAGACATACCACCTGACACAGAGTTCGAGCACACTATAGAGTTGGAGCTTGGTGTGCAGGCAGTGATTACTACACCCTATAGGCATCCCAAAGCCTATAAAGATGAGATTGAGAGGGCCATCAAGGAGTTATTAGCGTTGGGCCACATCAAACTGAGATTTAGTGTATTCACTTCTTCAGTCGTGTTGGTGAAGAAGAAGGATGGGACTCTCCACGTGTGCATTGACTATAGGGCCCTCAACAAGAAGACACTAAAGAACCGATATCCCATTCTGCGTATTGATGAGTTGATGGACGAACTTAGAGGAGCCAAGTACTTCTCTAAGATAGATTTGCGATTTGGGTATCATCATATTCAAGTGAGGGAGTAGGATATTCTGAAGACAGCCTTCAGGTGTCATTATGTGCATTTCGAGTTCTTGGTCATGCGTTTTGGGTTGACCAACGCACCTACTACCTTTAAGTCATGCATGAACCATGTGTTCAGAGGCCAGCTGAGGAGATTTGTATTAGTGTTCTTTGATGACATTTTAATCTACAGCAGGACGTGGGAGGAGCACCTACAACATCTAGAGACAGTGTTGCGTATCTTGGAGTAGCAATTCTACGCCAAGATGTCCAAATGCGAGTTTGGGCTAACAGAGGTGCTCTACTTGGGGCACATCATAGGTGTCGATGGGGTCAAGGTGCGCGAGGAGAAGATCAGGGCCATTTGGGATTGGCCAGAGCTTAGAGATGTGACAGCACTGAGAGGATTCTTGGGCATCTGTAATTATTATCGAAGGTTTGTTAAGGGCTTCTCACATTTGGCAGCACCCCTTACTGATTTGACTAAGAAGGAGACCTTTGCATGGACAGATGGAGCTCAAGCAACATTCGATCGCCTCAAGGAGGTGATGAGTTATTGCCTGGTATTAGCACTCACGGATTTCACGTAGCCTTTCACATTGGAGTGCGATGCATCGGGTGAGGGGATTGGGGCAGTCTTGTCCCAAGGAGGGCACCCCATTGCTTTTGAGAGCTGGAAGCTCCTACCACATGAGAGGTCGTATTCCATATACAAAAAGGAGATGTTGGCCATAATGCATGCATTGGCCAAGTTTAGACAGTACTTGGTGGGCAACCGGTTTCAAGTGAAGACAAATCACAACAGTCTTTTCCACTTCATCGGGCAACAGGGCCTCAATGATAGATAGCAAAGATGGGTCAGCAAGGTGCAGGCCTACGAATTTGATCTTGAGTATGTGCGATGAAAGCACAATGTGGTGGCAGATGCACTATCCAGGAGACCCGCAGGACTTCCACTGATGAGCTTCTGCCATGATTGTAAGGCACAGTTATTAGTAGAGTAGTCCAAGGATCGTCGAGCATGCGAGATCTTGGAGGGAAGTTATGCAAATGAGCACTATAGGATGATGGAAGAGGTTATATACTACAAAGGGCGCATATTCTTGGTTTTAGGGTCGCAGTTAAGGGAGTGCATCCTCCGTGCAGCTCATGATTCTCCTTTGTCTAGACACCAATGGTTCCGGAAGACCTATATGTCGGTAAGAGAGCGCTTCACCTAGAAGGGTCTCAAGGGGGACATGTTGAGATATGTGCGGGAGTGTGAGGCTTGTCAAAGGAGCAAGGGGGAGTTGACAGTTGATTTGGGGTGGCATCGAATGTGCTCTAGGCCTCAAATTTTGTAGGGAGGCTTGGGCATATGCATTCCAAAGAACCCAGAAACCGTTTTGGGAAATTCCACCCAAAGACAATTATATTAAAATAATTAATATTTTTAATGGGGTTCCTAAGTCTAAACTTAGGAAAATTAAAATATTAATGGGTATTAATCTAATTGTGGGTGAATCTTATAGGAAAAGACAGAGATCAAGTCAAAACGATCTAAGCCTTTGATTAGGAGTTAATCTAGTTCGTTGGTTGTCCAACAAGAAGATATAAGAAGGGGCTTGAGGGTCATTTCGAAAATACACCAGAGGCAGATACTCGGTTACCTAAGTAAGATCAATTTTCTCACTGGTCGATGTTCGGCAAAAGAAAATTGATTCAGCGGGAGAGTTGCAGGTGAGACAGAGGGAGAGGGCATCAACACATTCAGAGAGTGCAAGGAAGCAAGATGCAGAGCAAGAACAGGGTGACGGAGAAAGAGGCAGCGCAGAGGCCGTTTGACGCAGAGCCTGCATGGGCAGCTTGATGATAAGCCTGGGAGAGCGGTTTGACGCAGAGAGGATCAGAAGGATTCCGAGAAAGAAGAAGTGCTTCATCTAGGGTAGAACTTGGTCAAGAAGTGTCTGTAAAATTTCTCATTCCTATGGTTGTATTCTGTAAAAGAGAATTTGCTGAAGAATAATAAAAACCCTCATCTGCTGCACTGGTTTTCCCACAATGGGTTTTTCCGGGGACAATTGTCCAAAATAACTGTCATTTTGATTGTATTTGTGCCAGTATATTTCCTTACATTTATGTTTCAATTGTGAAGGCTGCAGTAGAATATATTTCAATATTTGCCATAAGAATATTGTAGATAACTTATTTCTGAGGTAATAAGTAGAAGAAATAATATTAATCACTGCAGTAGGATTTCTATTTAGAAATTTTCACATGGTATCTGAGCAACAAGGAAGCAAAAAAGAGAAGTCGGAGGGCCTAGCATTGAAAGGAGAAGGCAATTCGAAATTCCTGCAGGGCCAAAAATTCGAATCTCCCAGAGGATTGCGCCGTTCTAGCTAAGGAGATTGGATTTCGTGGGAAAACTTTCTCTAAGTGAGTTGACAGAGAGGTAAGTCTTTCCAATCGAAATTTATCAGTGGTAGAAGGCACAGTGCAGCTAAAGATCCAGCAAGGAGGGCTGTCTCAGGTAAGACGCGGTTGTTGGTACAGGTTAGCGTCGGAAATTGGCACAATATGGATACTCAAAGTGTCTCAGACTTATCTATCAGATTAGATGAAGAATTCACAGCCTAGCAAATTCAACATCAGCGGATGTTTGGTACATTCATAGCAGGGCTTCAACGCATATGACTGGAGTACGAGAACATTTCTCGAGCTATCAAGAAGAACAAATGGACTTCCAAATAAATATGGGAAACAGAACGACGAAATATACTCCAATAGGGAGAGGCACCATCGCTTTTCAGACAGACGCAGGGACCAACATCTAAGCCACCAATGTTTTGCATGTGCCAGGATTAGGAATGAACTTAATTTCAGTGTCCCAGTTATAGGACAAGGGATATGATGTATACTTCATAGGAAAGAAGCTATACGTCAAGCATCCAAGCTGGAAGAAGAAAAAGCAAATTGGGGTTTGAAGCAACAAGTTGTATAGGTTGCAGCAGAAATCACCAATGGCACTGATAGGCAGCCACTGTAATGGTGAGAAGGAGCGAAATGAATTATGGCACAGGCAAATGGGGCACTTACACCATGGAGCACTGATGATGCCCAAAGAGACTGTTACAGGGGTACTAGTCCTTAGTAATGAACATGATGACTTGTGCAGAGGATATGTACTAGGAAAGTACGTTAAAGCAGCTTTTTCCAGAAGCAACAATATAGCAAAGTGTGTATTAGGATTAATACACTCAAATATCTGCAGTCCTATGTCCAAAAGGGCTCTTAGTGGTGGCGAATACTTTGTCACCTTTATCGATGATCACTCGAAACAAACCTGGATCTATTTCTTAAAGACCAAGGATGAGGTCTTTGATCGTTTCTGAGAGTTTAAGGCTCTTGTTGAAAATATGACAGGGAAAAAGATAAAGGTATTGCGTTTAGATAATGATGGAGAATATACAGACAAAGACTTCACAAAATTTTGCACAAAGGAGGGAATTAAAACAGTGGACAGCTCCATATAATCCGTAGCAGAATGGAAAAACAAAACTATTGTTGGAGCAGCCAAAGCTATGTTGTATGATTAGGATCTACTTAGGTATATATGGGCAGAAACTTGCAACACAACAGTGTATATCCATAATAGAACTCCTTATAGAGCATTGGGGAAGAGAATGTCTGAAGGAGTTTTCATAGGGAAAAAGCCGGAAGTCAGACATCTCAGGATATTTGGAAGCGTGCCTTATTGTTACGTTCCAGACGAGAAGTGCAATAAACTGGATCAGACTGCAGAAAAAGGGCATCTCGTAGGATACAACAAGACCTCAAAGGCATAGAGAATCTACATTCCTGGCAGCAGGAAGATTGTAGTAAGAAGGGATGCAAAGCCAATGGAAGATAGAGATTTCAGAAAATCTCGTGAGATGCCTGCAAAAGATCACTCAAGAGATGTTCCATTAGTCCAAGAGCAGCAAGGGTAGCAAGAAGGACAGGCAGGAGGACATACAACTGGATCGAGTACAGTGACCAGCACCAATATGTCCTCAGAAGGAGGAAATGCAGATGATTCTCAACAGACGGAACGACAAGAACAGGAGGAAGAGTTGGTTGAGCCTCCCACCACCAGGGGTAGAACTAGTAGAGAAGTACGACAGACACTGAGGGACCCAGAGGAGTTTGTTGGAGCTCCTAGAGCCAAGAAGAGGCAGCGTAGACAACCAGATAGATACCAAGCATTGGTTGCTCATGTTGAAGAACCCTCTAGCTTTCCGGAGGCTGTTCAACACTAAGTATCAAAGAGGATCAGTTTGACGCAGAGACGATCAGAAGGATTCCAGGGAAGAAGTGCTTCATATAAGGTGGAACTTGGTCAAGAAGTGTCTGTAAAATTTCTCATTCCTATTTTGCTCACTGTATTTTGTACAAATTTGCTGAAGAATAATAAAAACCCTCATCTGCTTCACCAGTTTTGTCACATTGGGGTTTTCTAGGAATGATTGTCCAAAAATAATTGTCATTGTGATTGTATTTGTGCCAGTATATTTCCTTACATTTATGTTTCAGTTGTGAAGGCTGCAGTAGAATATATTTCAATATTTGTCGTAAGAACATTGTAGATAACTTATTTATGAGGTAATAAGTAGAAGAAATAATATTAATCACTGCAGTAGGATTTCTATTTAGAAATTTTCAGATTGACCCATCCAGCAAGACTATTGCAGCCTCTTCCCATTTCTGAAGGGAAATGGGAGAGTATCTCTATGGACTTCTGTTAAAATTGGCAACTAGGGCCAAACTCCACATGGGTCGTATTATTTATGACAGTCGATATTTTTCTTGGATTCCTCTCTTCGAGAGGTGTAGGATTCATCTAAAGATCATTCGATTCTAACATGTACAAATGAAGTTATGAATTTATTTTGATTATGGTCAAATTGTCAAGGTCGGCCAACAAAGTTATGTAGGCTCAAAAGCCCAACAGTCACGTCTATTCATCCTCAACGTTGCATATAAATAGAAGGTGAGTTGGCCTCATTTGAACACACTCATCTTCACACTTCTCTCTCTCTCTCTCCTCATTGATTGGGTATGGATTTTTGGGCCTCTGTCTCTCCACACATCCGAAATTTTAGGAGAGCGAAATTTCAAGAGGCCGGAATTTAGGGAGGCCGAAATTTCACGAGTGAAATTTCAGGAGGTCGAAATTTCAAGAGACCCAATTTGGACAGTTTGACCAAGCTTTGACCAATATGCATTGACCTCCTTTCACCGTGTTTTTGTGAGGGCTATCTCTGTTTGGGCAGGCCCCATTTTTGGGCACAAAAATCGAGGCTAAACATTGATTGTTGACCAACGTTGACTGCAGCAAGGGTTGACCACAGATGGGTTATTTGACCAGACTTTGACTTGGCTAAATTTGACTATTTTGAAAGCTGTTTTATCTTGTTGTTTGGAGGCCAAAGTTGACTGAAGTTGACCAATTTGTTGAGGGTCAAATCTGCCATGTTGACCAGCATTGACTTTTCTGGTTAGGGCCTTTTTGCTACTACTATAAATTATCATATTTGCAAATTGTACAATCTCTCTCTGCTGAACTATTGAAGACTAAAAGAATATTTGATCAAGGGTTTCCCCACATTTGGGTTTGTCACTGGATGGTGCCACATCTAGTGTCCTCTTGTCTTGGCTTGTCTTCCACTGTTTATGTTTATGTTCTATCTGCATTTTACTATCACGTTGATGTGATTGCTAATCTAAATATTGATACTGGGCTAATAAAGAAATTGAAGTAAAATTGCTCTAAAGCATAGAACATACCATTGTTGCTAAAATTAACATGGTATCAGAGCTGAGGTGAAGACAAAGCCCAAGCAAGAGTGAAAGAGAAATCACCAAAGACAGTTGGACAAGGACAAAAGGTTCAATGGGTTCGTCATCCTACTTCTCTGCTGAAGACAAGCTCCATGATAAATCTAACTATCATGGATGGAAGATGTCTCTTGATTTGACCTTGGAAGAAAAAGAGGTGATGGACTATGTGCAGAGTAAAATCCCTGAACCTCCTTCAAATGCACCGGTTGCTGCGAAGACCAAGTACAATAGGGCTGAAGTCAAAGCAAAGAAGATTATCAGGGATTCCATTGACAAGCATCTGGTGGCCTACATCTCTGAATTGAAGACATCCAAGGAGATCTACGACAGGTTGGTCGGCATGTTCAAGGTTAGTAATGCTAATCAAATTCTATTTCTCAAGAATAAGTTGAAGGATATTAAGAAGGGCAAGAACGAGGATATTCAACCTATTTCTTGAGGATTACTGAGATCAAGAATGATTTACTCTCGATTGGAGAAGCCATTCCTGACAAGGAACTTACTCTCACCATCCTTGGAGGACTCCCACCTGAATGGTATGTATTTAGAACCACTGTCCTCAACAATGATCGAATCCAAGAGTTTGAAGAATTGATGTCGAGATGCATTCAAGAAGAAACAAGAATGCTAGAGCAAGCAATGCCTTCTAATAGAAGCAACCCCACTGCATTCTCCGCTCATGCCAAAAGGAGAAATAATGCAGGGTCTAAAGGTCATTTCCATGGAAAGCCTGCATCTAAGGGTGGAAGGAAGGGCAAGTGCTTTGTTTGCAATAAGTTTGGCCACTATGCAAGGGAGTGTCCAAACAGAAGAGACACATCGAATAATGTTAATTTTAGGTATGTTCTATGCTTAGAGCAATTTATTTCAATTTTCACAGTTAGCTCAATATCTTTTCCAGATTAGCAATCACATCAGCATTAAAGTAAACTGCAGATAGAACATAAACATAAATCGCAGAAGACAAGCCAAGACAAGAGGACACAAGATGTAGCACTAGCCAGGGACAAACCCCAATGTGGGGAAACCCTTGATCAATTCTTCTTATATGTTCTTCAATAGTTCAGCACAGAGAGAGAAAGAGATAGTACATTTAAAACAGAAGTCAACACTTTGACTTATCTAGATAAGTGCATAGATCATCTCTAAGAAGATGATACAGGAGATCAGTTGAAGACATGTTGCTTCAACTGATTCTCCAAGGTGACTCCTTCACCTATCATTGTGCTACACCTCATCATCATGTTGCACTTCACCGTGTTGCATCATGCTGCACCCATCATCACTATGTTGCATCTCATCATGCTTCACTAATCATGACTATACCCATCATTGTACCGCATCATGTGCTTGTTGTCTCATGTGCCACTATTGCACCATGTTGTCACACTTCTTATCCTAATGTTTAACATTGTTGTACCTTGTTGTCACACATGTTCCAATGTTTAGCACTGTTGAACCAAGCCATCATTATAACATTGCTACTATCATGTTGTCATGGCTACTAGCATTGTTGTCCCACTGTTAGTGACAGCTGCTCCTAAGATAGCTTGCTGCACCAAGCTCTATTACCTAGCTATCCCATTTACCTTGCTCCAACAGGCACCCTTGTTGTTGCTGTTGTCCCATGTATCATACCATTATGAACAACCACCAATTTGACCCCCACTAACTGCCCAACAATCTGGTTCAAACTGATCCTCATCTAGGATCCAACACCTATAAGAAGAGTCATAGACAACAAACCTTAACTCACTGTTTTGAGGCCTAATTAGTTTGTTGCAAACTAGGCTTGGTTAGGGAATATCATAGTCCCTTTGCCAACCTTCTTTTCCGCCCAAATTTGCTCCAAGGTGATGCCGCTACCTTTCCTTGTGGGGATGTGACCCTTCACAATAATCTTGGGCGGTTCTAGTCCTTACAAGGTCCACGGCCTACCCTCACAGCAAGTTTACATAGATTTGCAGCAACCTGGTTAAGGGTTTGCCCACCTCTAAACAGTCTCTTCTAGCCTCGGCCCTCTAGCAAAGCTTCACGGCCCTCCTTCCAATAATTTGGTTACTTGAAATGGCCTTGAGACAGTCCTTTAAACCCTCGTTGGAATGTTGCCTTAACTGCAGCCTAGTCATCCATTTACTCGGCCTATTACACGAGAGAACTGTCCTCAAATACATCCATTGCTCGACCTCCTTAATATCACGTTGTCTAGAATCTCCTCGACCTTCTTAATCTGATTGCGATAGGCTTTAGACAACCTGGTTAGGACAGCGTATGGGATGGCTGAGTCATCACTCATCATCTAGGGCACCTAACCCTCCTTGACTGCGGTTAGGGATTGTGTGTGTGGGTCTTTCTTACACAATAGTGTAGATAGACTTCCTTGACTGCAGCTAGGTGTCATGATCCCTTTAGGACAACATTTAGATCTCTCCTCCGTAACTACGTTGAGAGCTAGATCATCCTCCTGAGGACTGCGCTAGGGGCATCCTCCTTAGGACTGTGTTAGGGCTACTTCCTCCTAGATTTCTCTCACACTAAAACCCAAGACAAATGGAGAGAAATCAAGAGAGAAGTTGTGTGTGAAATGACTCTCAAGTCATCTCCTTTTATACTAAAACGTTGAGCACATGTGGGGTTTATTTGGTTGTTGGCCAACCTTGACGAATTGTCTTATAACACAAATAAATTCATAACTCCATGAATACTTATCATAATCGGATGATCTTTAGATCAATCCTACACCTCTCGATGAGAGGGATCCACGAAAAATATCAGCTACCCTAAATAAGATGACCCACATGGAGTTTGGCCATAGTTGGCAATTTTAACACATAATGATGATCACAATCATTCCAGGGGCAACTTCAACAACAACGATCAAAGGAATGGCAGGTCCAATGGCAAAGGAAAAAGGGTCAACCCTCCAAGAAATCAAGGAACTCCAAGTATGAAGAATCAAATTTTGTTAACAATAAGCAAAAAGAGTATTATCTTATATCCGCCCTCTCCACTACCTCTCCTCCGGACACTTTATGAAATTGGTTGATTGATAGTGGTGCCTCAAGGCACTTCACCCGATACAAGGAAGCCCTCTCTAATCTGATAGAAAAGGAGACAAACTTGGAGATCATCCTTGGAGACGATGCCACCTATCCCATGAAGGGAGTGGAGAATGTTACCCTTCAATTGAATCAAGGTAACACTATTCATTTGGAAGAAGTACTATATGTACCTGATCTCAAGAAGAACTTGGTGTCCATTTCAGCCATGGAGGACAAAGGATTCAAGGTGGCATTCATCGATGGAAAGGTAAGTGTTTGGAAAAGAAATTTTAAAGATGCTTTTACTCTTGGGTTCAGGGTTGACACATTGTATCAAGTTGGAGGAAGTCCATTGGGAGCCATGTCTTGCGACACATCTCTAAAATCTGAACTATGGCACTAAAGGTTTGCCCATCTTCATTATAAGGCCCTACCCGATGTGAGACGGATTGTGACAGGTATGCCTGAGTTCAAAGTAGATCATGAAGGTGTATGTCCGGGTTGTGCCAAAGGAAAACTTACAAGGGGACCATTCCCCTCAAGTAATAGCAAGACCACAAATATATTGCAATTGATCCACTCCGACATATTTGGTATAATGCCCGTAAACTCTTTGGGAGGATAGTTATATTATCTCACCTTTACGAATGATTATTCTCACAAGACCTGGATCTACTTCTTGAAGAAGGATGAAGTGTTCACCTGGTTCCAACACTTCAAAGCCTTGATCAAAAACCAATCCGAGAATAAAATCAAGATATTGAGGATTGATAATGGGATCGAGTACGAATCCAATGAATTCCAAGATTATTGCAGAGCAGTTGCCATTAAGAGGGAGACTACAATGCCATACACTCCTAAGCAGAATGGTGTGGCTGAAAGGAAGAAACACTCTATTGTAGAAGCAATTAATGCCATGCTTCACGATCAAGGCCTTTTGAATTTCCTATGGGTTGAAGCTGCAAATACCGCCGTGTATGTTCAAAACCGATGCCCTCGTCAAGCATTGGACTCCAAGGCTCCTGAAGAAATGTTCACTGGTAAGAAACCCGATGTCTCTAATTTTAGAATTTTTGGAAGTCCCACATATTTTCATGTGCCAAAAGAGAAAAGAAGCAAATTTGGTGCATCTGGGAAGAACGAAATCTTTGTGGGCTATAGTGAAAATTCTAAGGGATATATAATTTATGTGGCTAGTCAAAAGGAAGTTGAGATAAGTCATGATGTCACCTTCAATGAAGATATGGCCCTCGAGAAGATCAACAACCTTCCTATCCTAAGGAAGGACAGAGAAGCTGACACCGGAAATCAGGGTGCAAAAGAAGACGAAACGATGCCTAATGTTGATGAACCTATGGATCCTATTGATCCTCCTCCTCATGAGCCCTCCTCCTCCAAAAGGAGACCCTCGTGGCTTAGGGAGACTCTCGAAAATGCCAAGAGACACATAGCACCAAGGGAGACTTTTCGTGAAAGAAAGAAGCCGAACAGGTATCAAGGATATTTTACCACCATGAGCACTATCATTCAAAATGAGCCTTCATCATTCGAAGAACCCGTGAAGCATCAAGTATGGAAGGATGCTATGAATGAAGAATATGAGTCAATTATGAAGAATGATGTATGGGATGTGGTCCCTAGACCCCAGGACAAATCGGTTGTCACCTCCAAGTGGCTCTACAAAATTAAACATGGAGCTGATGGAAGTGCAGACCCTCTCATTCACAAATGTAAGAGGGAGTTGGCCTTTGAATTTGAGAAGAAGGCCCTAGGACCGATGCACTATTTCCTAGGGTTGGAGGTTTGGCAAAAGCCAGGTGAAATTTTCCTCTCTCAAGGAAAATATGTTGTGAAGATATTGGAAAGATTTGGGATGGTGGACTACAAGCCTGTGACTACTCCAATGGAACTTAACTTTAAGAAGTTATGGGGTAGTGTTGTTGGACCTGAATTGGGAAATGCTCCAGAGTATCGTCAACTCATAGGAGCACTGATGTTCTTGGTGAACACCCGTCTGGACATATGTTTGGCAGTTAACACATTGAGCCAATATATGGTTGAGCCTCATCATATACATTGGATTGGTGCAAAGAATCTTCTGAGATGTCTTTGGGGCACAATCACTCATGGACACTGAGATACATTGTCGGAAATGTGAAGTTGCATGGTTATTCTGATGCTGACCAGGATGGCAATGTGGTGGATCGCAAGAGCACTTATGGATGTTGTTTTTCTTTGAGTTCTACTTCGATATCCTGGATGAGCAGGGAGCAGAAACCGATTGCCTTCAGCATTGACGAGGCCGAATACATAGCTACTAGCATGGCCTCCTGTGAAGCTATCTGGTTGAGGAAGCTCTTCAGTGAGTTGTGTTGACCACTACGTGTCAACTACCCATAGCAGTACACCCCCTTTTCGCAAAAGGGATAACGCTTGATCGACGTGTCCGTGCCATTCAACTATCATCATCAGCCTGATCATGTTATGTTGTAAACCTAGTCTGCATATGTAAATTGCAAATAATCTTAGCAAATTTGAGTCATGTATGAAAATTGTCTAGGCAAAACTAATTTTCTAGTGATAATCTACGTTCCGGAAGGTTTTTTGTCTCACCGATTCATGATCGACAGAGTTTTCCTTCAGCCTAACCCCGAAGCCGGAATGGATTTTGTCATTAGAATCTTAGGGGAATCCTAGTGCGCTAGGTCAAATTTATGTAAAAGTAATTTGGAGATAATTCTAACTATTTGGTTAGGTTATTACAAATTGCTTGATCTGCTAGACTATGTTTGTGTCGCAGCACTGGGTAGTCTATGAGGGTCTATGTCAAATGGGTTTTCCCCCTTGAGATGTAAAATTGTCCAAGTCATGATGTAAAGTGTCTTTAGGGTTAGAAAATGTTTTATCCCTTCATAAGTCCTAGGTCCTAGGTGTTTTTTCCAAAGGCTAAGTTCGAGGGTCCAGTAAAAATAATAAAAAATAATAAAATTAAAAAATAATTAAAAAAATAAAATTAAATTAAATTAAATTAATAAATAATTGAAAAATAAAATAAAATAATAATCAGTGAAAGTTTTGAAGAAATGAATGCAAGATTTTAATTTTTTAATATAATAAAATTCATTTAAAATTTCGACGGATGAGATTAAAAGAGATTTTGATCCTCATCGACGATCGAGATCATTTTGACATAGATCACTCGAACTAGCTGTTGGGGAAATTTTCCTTTAAATAGGGTGTCAGGGGTCATTTGAGATCATTCGATCTATGAGTCTTGCGCTAAAGAAAGCTCTCTTGTAGTCATTTTTCATGTGCAATAAAGAAAGACTTTGGGGTTGAAATCTTGCTGGTGTTACTCTTCTGGAAATGTTGTAAGATGTTTTATTTCTGTGCATGATTTTAATTCGGCCATTGATGATAGCTTTATGAAGAGTGATTTTAAACACAGGTATCTTGTTTAGTCGCTAGGGTTTGAATGGTAGTTAAATTTCTGAATATGATGGCAGGTATCTCCATTACATTTGGATTTTAGTATCGTTTTCTCCTCCTTCATTAATGGTTGAAGTAAGTTGTGCAGGAAAATCTAGATTTCGAAGATCAACGGGCATTTGGGGAAGTTCTAGGCTGAACTAGCCAACTCCCTAAAAGGGCATTTTCTGAAAGGCCCAGCGAGTTTTGATCCCGGGCTTATCATTTGAATTTTTCTTATGAATGCATGAAGGGTTTTCTGAAGCATCTCATGTTAAAATCAAAATTCTGAAAATATTTTTTGTGGCATACTGATAAATCTGGCTACCTAGAGCCTTCAGTTTGTAATTATTTAGTTGGTTTTTAGGGTTTTTAGTTTCATTCTCGCATACATTTTTTGGGTGTTTGTTTTTACAGGTTGCAGATCTGAAGGTGAGCTCCAATTTTGAAGCCAAATCTAGGCCCTAGAGGGTAAGATCTGGCCTCAGAACCAATTTTTTGCAGGTGTACAGTTTTGTTGCTCGGGGTTTCATTTTTGTTGCAAGAAAAATTTTCGATTTTTTTCCTAAGCAAGCTGGATTGCTGCCAAACCTCCACGCAGATATCTCCCAAACCCTCTCCACGCTATCATTTCTCTATCCTTGTATCAAATCCGTTGCCCATCCTCGTTTCCTTACGCTGCTCCAGTCCAGCTCTCTCGCCAAGCAAATGCAGCGCTTTCCTCGCTGCATATCCATTCCCTTTCACACAAATTCCTCTGCTCCATCTCATCTGATCTTCTATTTAATATTTCGCCTTCCTGCGTTCTTCATTCTGCTCCTTCTCCATGTGTATCTCACCCCCCCCTCATGCTTCTCTTCACGAAACGCTATCATACCTTCTACAGACCCTCATTCCACTACGTTCGCTACCAACCCTCCTTCACTCTTCACGCAGCCTTCACTGCCCACCTCATCGCACTCCCATTCCCATTTTTTTGAGTTGGCCATTCACTCTCACACAATCTCCAGCTCCCTATCTAGCTCCCAGCACAAGCCTCCTCCAACCCGTTTATTGACATCTCAGCCCAGCAATTTCATCATTACGCTGGCCATCTCTGGATTTCTACATAGTCGTCTAGCTCTTCCCTTCCGTGGCTCCCTCGTCGATTCGATTCACCATTTACAATCTGCGTAAGACTCTTCTCTCTACTGTCCAGTTTACTGACCTGCGTTCAACACATTACGCACAGCAGTTTCATCTTTTGATTTAAATGTATATGTATAGTTTAGCTTAGGGTTAGCGTGATTTTCTTTTTAGTTTCATGTATTCAGATTTCAGTGTTTTGAAATTTTTAATTAGAATTTAGATTTGATTTGATTTTTTATAGTTTGAAATTTAATTACCTTTGTTAAAGTTTCGATTTCATTTAAACAGATTTCAGCTTAGAATTAGCTTAGTTTAGTTTAAAGGATTCTAAAGCTTTAGAATAAAAAATTCTCAAAAATATAAAACATAAAAAAAGGGCATAAAAAAGGTTTCTTTTTTAGGTTTTAGATTTGAGTTTTTTTAGAATTTAGATTTTATAAATTTTCCCCTTTTTATGTATATATGATAGGGTGTTAGCTTTAGATTTAGATTTTTTTTCTAACTTTTATAAAAAATAAAAATAAAAATCATTTTTGAAATTTTGAAAATTAAAAAACTAAAAGTTAAGACTTTTATTTGTTTTTATTTAGATTTAGATTTATTTAAAAATAAATAATATATATAATATATTATAAATATATATATATATTTTAAAAATTAAAAAATTTTGAAAAAAAAGACTAATTAATTTGGAAATTCCTTTTTTTTGTTGTGGTATAGTTAAATGTGCTTAAATGTTTATATCTAGAGATTAACTATTTGAAACTGGTTAGCACTTAATTTCGTGGTTTCTTGAAGTATTTGATCTTTTGAAATTTGTTTGCTAAGAACATTGCGCATCTATTGAATATTTTGCATATGGTGAAATTAATCATTGCTTGGATTATATAATGCTCGTTACATGTTTGATATTTTGTAAATAATTTTAAGCAATCATTAAATTACTTCATAAGCAACAGCAGCTAATTAATTACTTGGTTTTCATTAACTCCATAAGGCACTGGTCTTAAGCATTTAAAAATCTAATCAAATTCTAAAATCAATCAAGTGCTTGTTTCCCCCTACGGTATCTCCCAACCCAACTAGTTCCCAGTTGGTCTTCCTTTTTCCCATAGGGTCTACCCCCCCAGCTTGCTTCATGGAGACAACTTAAACGAAGGGATCAGGGATCACGGTGACAATGCCTGGTCTGAGCGTTGTCATGTTTCCCAGACAATCTATGCAACAACAAGTTGTTTGGAAATGTGTTGGATACCACCGTGATCCTCTGCGACAACCGGAGTGGGATCTGATTATCAGAAAATCTTGTTTTTCATGATCGCTGCAAGCATATAGATATTAGGTACCACTTTATCCGGGATATGGTACAATGAGGAGCAATAAGGCTCCATCACATTGGGATTCATGAGCAGGTCGCCAATATTCTGACAAAGCCCCTAGGGAAGGTCAAGTTCTTGTCCTTCTGAGAATGACTTGGAGTCGTGGAGAGACCCTCTTATGAGGGTTCTGTATGAGATGGACATTGAGCTCTGGGAGCTCCGGGGGGCTTGGGGTACTTCTTGGAGCAATGAGCAACCATAGGGTGAGTGGTTCAGCCTTCCCCTAGTGGTTTGTTGTGTACAGGGTGAGTGGTTCAGCCTTCCCCTGCAATATCCCTTGGCGACATGTAGGCAGGATGAGTGGTTCAATCCTTCTCCTGCTGAAACATCCTACCCATGCAGTCTGGGACTCATGGGAAGTACCTCTCATCTAGCTAATGGGTAGGGAAATGAGGATAGGGACCATAGTACTACCGATGGACGCATCGTGTACTACCATACTCCCTATGCTAGGATGACCGATATTGATCTAGAACCAATTGGAACTTACTTCAGGTCAGTAAGAGTGGTATGAGACACTCTCTTTTGATTGGCACTGACTTCAATTCAATAAGAGTGGTATGACACACTCTCTTTTGATTGGGACTGACTTCGGGTCAGTAGAGAATGGTATGATACATTCTTGATCACTTCTTCTCCGTCATAGTTCAACAAAGTAGAGCAGTGCAAAGCAGTTCACTGATGGCAAAGATAGTACAGATTGGCAGATGGATTAGTAGATGGACTTCTCCCTAGTTGAGAGGGAGTGTTAAAATTGGCAACTAGAGCCAAAATTCACATGGGTCATCTTATTTATGACAGATGATATTTTTCTTGGATTCCTCTCTCCAGGAGGTGTAGGATTGATCTAAAGATCATTCGATCCTGACATGTACAAATGCAGTTATGAATTTATTTTGATTATGGTCAAATTGTCAAGGTTGACCAACAAACTTATGTAGGCTCAGAAGCCCAACAGTGACGTCTATTCATCCTCAACATTGCATATAAATAGAAGGTGACTTAGCCTCATTTGAACACACTCATATTAACACTTCTTTCTCTCTCTCCTCATTGATTGGGTACGGATTTATGGGCCTCTCTCTCTCCACACATCCAAAATTTCAGGAGAGCGACATTTTAAGAGGCCGAAATTTCAGGAGACTGAATTTGAACAGTTTGACCAAGCGTTCACCAGCATGTGTTGACCTCCTTTCACTGTGTTTTTGTGAGGGCTATCTCTGTTTGGGCAAGCCGCATTTCTGGGCACAGAAATCAAGGCTAAACATTGACTGCAGCTAGGGCCGACCACAAGTGGGTTATTAGACCAAACTTTGACTAGGATGAATTTGATTGTTTTGAGGGTTGTTTTATCTTGTTGTTTGGAGGTTGAAGTTGACTGAAGTTGACCGATTCGCTGAGGGTCAAATCTGCCTTGTTGACCAGCATTGACTTTTCTGGTTCGGGCTCTTTTGCTGCTACTATAAATTATCAGATTTGTAAATTGTACTATCTCTCTGTTGAACTATTGAAGGCTAAAAGAAGATTTGATCAAGGGTTTCCCCACATTGGGGTTTGTCCTTGGTTGGTGCCACATCTTGTGTCCTCCTGTCTTGGCTTGTCTTCTACTGTTTATGTTTATGTTCTATCTGCATTTTACTATCATGTTGATGTGATTGCTAATCTGAATATTGATACTGGGCTACTAATGAAATTGAAGTAAAATTTCTCTAAAGCATAGAACATACCATTGTTGCCTAAAATTAACAACTTCATCACCAAGCTTCCCACGGTGTAGGGGAAAGATTGCATTTTTGTGGTGGTCAACCAGCTAACCAAGTTTGCACATTTCTTTGCCATTCCGACATGGTATTCAGCTTCATAGGTAGCAGAGTTGTTCTTTAAGGAGGTCTTTCCCTTGCACGGACCCCCTAAGACTATAGTCAATGACTGAGATCGCTGATTTATGGGGGGATTTTGGCATGAGCTTTTCAGGCTAGTTGGCACCATGCTCACCCTGAGCATCGGTTACCATCCACAGACCGACAGCTAGACATAGAGGGTGAACAAACAGCTAGAGGGTTATCTCAGGAACTATGTGACAAGGCAACAAACGGCTTGGATTCGATGGCTGCATTTGGGGAGAGTATTGTTACAACACAACACATCACGTGTCCATTGGTATGACTCCTTTCCATGCTCTATATGGTTATGATGCTTAATCTTTTGCTAACATTGTTTTTGGAGACAATCGGGCCCCAAAGGCCAAAGATTGGATCCTAGAGAGCCAAGATATCCTCAAGGCTCTTAAGGATAATTTGCAGACAGCTCAGAATCATCAGAAGATATATGTTGACGGGCATTAGGTGGAGAGGCATTTTGAGGAAGGGGACTTGGTGTACCTTCGATTGCAGCCATACCAGCAGTCCACTCTGAAATAGAAGGGGGCCGAAAAGCTTCAAGCACGCTTTTTTGGGCCCTATAGTGTGATCAAGAGGGTTGGAGAGGTAGCTTATGAGTTGGAGCTACCACCGAGGAGTAGGATCCATAATAGTTTCCATATTTCATGCCTCGAGGGTGTTGGGGCAACAGGTTACAGCAGTTGTGGAGTTGCCTCCACTTGATGATGAGGGGCACCTGGTTTTAGAACCAAAGGCCATGTTGGAGACCAGGGAAAGGAAGCTCAGAAGCAGGATAATTAGAGAATACTTGGTGCGTTGGAAGAGCTTACTAGAAGAGGATGCTACTGGGGAGGGTGAGCACATACTTGAGCATCCAGCATTGAAGTTGCTTGGGGACAAGCAACATTTGGGAAGGGAGGACTGTAATGTCCCTTCCTAAATTAATTTGGAACAAGATTAATCTCTACATTTTGGAGCCAATTTTGGAGCAGATGGGGCCCATTCAATTTTATTAGGAGGCTTAGACTTTAGTAGCAAGTTATTGTGTTCTGGTTAAGTTACACGTAGGGGCCACCCACACTAGGAAAATACGCACTCCCTAGTTCGAATCGCATGAGAGGGGAAGTCGATGGTTAAGTGAGGAACTGATGATGGAGGGAAAATGGAGGGCAAAGTGCTCCACGAAATCTATAAAAGGAAGGAAACACACCTCATTTGATCATCTCTGGCATATCGAATTTCTCTTTGGTTGCTCAAGCTGCTTAGCCGAGTCACTTGTTGTTTTGCAAGTGTTCTTCAAGCGGAGAGCTCACCCTTTCTTCGGGGGACTTCGAGTGCCACCCTAGAGAGGTACATCTACATTCTTTCAGAGGAGGTTTTCATTGTGATTTCCAGCAATTGTATCCAGTGTCTCCAAGTGGTGCGTATTCCTAGACGACACAATGAGGGGAGGCCAAGTTGTGATTTTGACATCTTTCAAAGGAGCTTTGGCCGAGAGAAATTTCGGAAGCGAGGCTTGGGTATTTTGCTGCCTTTTGGGTGAGTTTTTGAGCTGAGGGAGAGAGCTTCTATTCAGTGGGGTTTTTGCACTTCCTGGGCCAGCACAGAGGGAGAATATTGTGCACACATGGGAGGTGGAATCTCAACTATTGAGGTTGATCCTTCTCGAGAGAGACAAGGGAAACTTTAGTGCAAGTGATTTCTACTTTACGGAGCATTGGAGGAGGATTTTTCTGGTATATTTTCAAGTTGTGTGCTTTAGCAGTCTTGGAGGGGCGTAGGGCCTCTTGGGGGTCGATTTTGGGAGGTTGGAACTAAACCAAACCATTTCTGGGTTTTGGTGGGTTTTGGTCAAGGAGCTTGGGGTTGATTTTGCAGCATTTTCTAAGCACCAGAAGTGGGCTTTCTAGCAATTCCTTTCCATCCAGCAGTGTAGATTTTTGGGTAGCACAGAGAATCGTTGGAGCAGTTATTATCAACATTTGAGATTATTGTTTTATCACCTAGGTTCTGTCGCGCTTGCCATTGAGGCAAGCCCAGGTGCACTTCATCATACTATTGTACTTGCTCCATTGGATTAATAAAATGGCTCAACTGGTTCTTACTTCTGGAGTTTTTATGAGTATTTGTTGAATGTTTAAAATTTTTGGTGTTGTATTTGTTTTTTCTTTCAATATCATTGTTTATCCAAGTTTGGAACATTACATAATTTGTGTATAAATACAAGGGAGATGAGCTCATTTGCATCACTTTGGATTGGATCTTTTCTCTCTCTTGAGAATTTCGCACTTTTTCTAGAGGATGACTTGGAGCTTTATGGATGAACTTTGATGTGTGGATATTGGTCTATCTTTTCTTGGAGCTTCTCTCTTGTCAATTGTGGATGGTTGGATATATTCTATTACATGTAAGTACATGTTTTAATGTGTTTCTTGTTTTACTCTATCATATACATTGGACTGGGGTTTTCACTATTTTTAGCGCTAATTGTGTTAGTAAATCAGAAAGGCAGAAAGATTTTCTTATACTCGATAATTACTTGTAATGTTCTTGACTTCTTATTAAGTCTTCTTTATAACTTCTTTCTTTAGGTCATCAAGAAATTACCGAAACAAAAGCACATAAAACAATGGACACCAGATATAGGCACTATGCCCAGGCAAAACCCCCCTTGAGGGGAAAACCCAGTCAAAATTCTCTTCCTTTCAACAGTATTCTTTGAGATTCTTCACCCTAGACAAAGACCAAACCTTCCCTCCACACCAAGTTAGCCTCCAATATCTTCAACCTCTCTTCCACAAACTTCGACTATATAGCAGCTTCCAACATCAACAAAACTTGGAAGACTTCGATATCCCAAACTAGGGCACGAAACAAAGAGAGAGAGGCACCAAAATTTCATTTTTCTTCTTCTCCATAGACTCCACCCAACTCGCACTTCCTTCCCCTTCTTATTCTACTTTGCACTTCTTCTAGCTTCAAGAGATATTGAACTTGTCTTGTGAAAGAGTGTGCTCAAAATGAATTCGACTTACTTCCATTTATAGGCTTCAAGGGAAGGACATCTGACTTGATCTCTTCTAGGCCGACATGATGTGGAGGATACATAAATTATATTTGACTCAATACTTAACGTTTTTACATGATTCAAAAGCCCAAGAAGGGTCTCTTTAAAAGTACAATGACTCTATTGACTCAGAATAAATCCTCAAAGTCCTCAATGGAGACTTTGACCTAAAACATGGTGACCCAAGCATGAAACACATGCTTTAATAAGTCACAATAATAATAATAATTCTTTTCTTTATTCTTTTGACAAGTACATTATAAGATGACTCAAATACATTTAATGAAGACCGAACCTAGCTACATTTTCCAACACTCCCTCTTAACTAGGGAGGTATTCATCATATACAAGTACAAGGAAGATCTCAACTATATGAGCCATGAACTTTAGGCACCACAATGCCATGGACAAGACTTTTGACCAGGGCAATCTATCCATTGGTCTCTCAACAATTTAGGCACCACAATGCCACGGACTAAATTCCCGACGAGGCAATTTATCCAAGTGGGAATAAGATGGACTCAAGCTTTCAACCTCTCTAGGTACCATCAACCTTACTTGATAACCACTAACCCAAAGATCCAGGTGTGTATCCAAAAACATAGCTCTATAATCAACACCACCTTTTTCAACTTTGGGACCTAGACATTAACATAAAGTGTTGGCCAGATGTCCTCTCAGGCAATGCTTAACTCACAAAACCTTAACACTCCTAGATCGAGCAGATCAAGGATAACCAATCTCTCCCAATCAAACTGATTGGTAACCAGCATGCTATCAACACCTTCGAGAGATTCACCTATACAAACACAACCCCAATCAATAATATACTTTCATATGTACATAATCAAATACAAACCTCAGGGGTCTTCCAAACAACTTGATGTTGCTTCTCAACTTTTCATTGTAGGACTATCAACCGAATCTCTGACAGAAGATTCCTCAATCATACACTTTCACTTCCTACTTCCCATGCAGCAACATATCCTCCGAAATTCATTCTTCAATCAAAACCAAGCTCTGCCCTCCCTCTCAACCAGGGAGCATCTCTTTATCCAAACTCCCTCTTAATCTTAGGGAGATCTCTTCTTCTTTTCTTCATCGGAGAATATTTCATGGCTTCCAACCATTTCATCAGAGTTATCATCATCCCCATCATGCTTATCACATCAACGAACATCTTCACCATTTTGAAGATTGTGTACCCACACAACTTAGATAGCAAGTACAACCAAAACTATAGAAGCATGAAGTTAGCCATATCAGAATTACGGAAGCATTTCAACCCTATATATATATCAGATACCTAGACTTAAACAAAAAACACATACTCTTCAACATCTTGCTAGGGACTTTGTCATAAACCCTACACTGCTTCATAACAACTTTCATTGCATCTAGGGTTTCAATATTTCTTTCAAAGGTATGACATACCCTATTACAAAATATAGCAAAACGCTAGAAACAATTCAAACAAATATAGATCTACAAGGCATCTAACAAATTTCAAAATTCACATGTTAGACTTTCCACTAGGGATTCATAAAAATCCTAGATTTCAACAGAATCAATCAAAACCAATCACAGCTTAGTCATTAACATGACCAGCTTCCACTAGGGTTAGTTGCAAACCCTAGATTTTCAATCAAACATCAATCCCAACTAAAACTCAGATTTCAACAATCTTACACAAATCTCAAATTATCATATTGTCATCATTCATCATAGATTTTCACTTCTACTAAGGTAAAACTCCAAAACCCTAGAATTTCACAAATATTGTTATCCTAGAGAAACAAACTTTCACTAGGGCTTAGTTCCAAACCCTAAGATCCATGACCACCGACAAACAGGTCAACTCATACATTTAGGACTTCATCATCATACATAGGCATTTCATATCACGTGTTAGTCAAACCCAACTTCACAAAGATCAATAAGAGTTAGACATACAACAAACTTGATTAGACTAGGGTTTGATCAGACAAACACACACATACCAAGGAAATCATTTCTAATCATTATAAGGGTCTTGCTTACACATTCCACCAAACCCTAATGAGTCAGGGTTTCAATATAAGAACATAGCAAACCCAAGATTACCAATATTCTAAAGGTTCGTGATTTTAGACTTTATCATTCAACCCTAACAGGTTAGGTTTTCTTAATCATACCAAAATCCTAAACATGACATCATCAATAAAACTTCAAATAGCATTTCTTAATATCCCTATGTAGTTTAGGATTTCAAACATTCATATTAGCATACCCTTAGGTTAGGGTTTTCCAGAGAACCTGTCTAGGGTTCCATAAAATCAATTAAGAATAGGAGTGGGGTGGATTTATCAAGTGATGAATCACCCAAAAATAAGAATCAATATGATTCACTATAGCTAGTCACAACAATGTTAGTAATAGATTGTCAAATGAATAAACATTTATTATAAAGAGATCAATGTTTTAAAGCATACCTTTGTTCCTTGACAAACTTTGTCTTGAAAGGTCCTCTTTCATACTACTTGAGAATATAGCAGATGTTTTCCTAATCAAGACAATAGAGGGAGAATGATGATTAGTATTTAATATAGTCACAACTAAATGAGTACATGGAACAAAAAATTGAAAAGAAATGAGATACTTATCTTCGGGAGTTGTTGGGGGCTCCCTCCAAAGCTTGAGGGATACCTATAAACTTACAAAAACAAAAAATGTATTTTTCCAAAAACATGTTAACAACCTATAAATTCTAAAACATCAAAAATACAAAATAGAATATCTAGGACTAGAACCAAAGGATAAATAGTGTACGTCCCTTATATTAGATTCTTCAGGTTTGACTTTCTTTGGATCTTCTTCTTCAACAATGTTAGCGTGATCTTTATCTCTCTTCTTATTCTTTGGATTGTCGGGACAGTCACTCTTGTAGTGACCCTTCTTATGACATTGATAGCATTCCACTTTGGACATGTCTACTTTCTTCCTTGGTCCTTTCGATTTCTTTCCTTTGTAATGAGCAGTGTAGGCATTAGATACTTCTTCAGGATTGGCAACTAGAGAGATCCTCAATTCTTCTTGACTACAGACAGTCCATAGCTCTTCAAAAGCGGGAGCTTCCTTCCAACTGTTAAGTCCTACAGCAAATGCACCCCAAGTAGGTGACAATCCTAATAGAGAAGTGATCACGAGTTCTTTGTCTGGAACAATTTCATCAACGGCCAAAATCTCTGATTCTTGCTATCTTCACAAAGAAGGAGGCCACTATATCTTCTTTAGTCATCTTTGTAATCCTTAGTTCATCCTTTAAGCTTGCCACTTGACCAATATTCTTAATAGTGAATAACTTTGACAAGGCTTCATACATTTCCTGAGCATGATTGATGTTGGCTATAAATGGGACAAGATTGTCCTTTATTCCTTCTACCATTAGAGTCATGGCCACTAATTCTAGTTCTCTGAATTTTACTTTGTCAGCACCACTGGAGTCATTTGTAGGCTTCTTAACATTTCCTTTGACCAAGTCAAGTACTTTGTTCTTTTCAAGGATGACGTCAATCATCTTCTTCCAAGACCTATAGTTTGAGGCTCCTTCAAGTTTGTTCTCTCCCTTCGTTGTGTTAGACATCTTCCTTAAATATAGTAGACTCCTTTCCTAAGATAATCCTTTTGAACGGTTCCTTGATCGAGTGCTTGAGACTCTCGTTCTCTTCTTTCTTCACCAAAGCTCTAAAACCATGTTAGAAAATCAGAAAGGCAGAAAGATTTTCTTATACTTGATAATTACTTGTGATGTTCTTAACTTCTTATTTAGTTTTCTTTATATCTTCTTTCTTTAGTTTATCAAGCAATTACCAAGGCAAAACACATAAAACAATGGACACTAGATATAGGCACTATGCTAGGGCAAAACCCCCCTCGAGGGGAAAATCCAATCAAAATTCTTTTTCGTTCAACAGTATTCTTTGAGATTCTTCCCCCTAGACAAAGACCAAACCTTCCCTCTACACCAAGTCAGCTTCCCAGATCTTCAACCTCTCTTCCAGCAACTTGGACTATGTAGCAGCTTTCGCCATCAAGCAATGTCTGGCTTCAACAAAACTTGGAAGACTTCGATCTCCCAAACTAGGGCACAAAACAAAAAAAAGAGGCACCAAAATTTTGTTTTTATTCTTCTCCTTAGCCTCCAACCAACTCGCACTTCCTTCCCCTTCTTATTCTACTTCGCACTTCTTTCAGCTTCAAGAGATATTGAACTTGTCTTATGAGAGAGCGTGCTCAAAATGAATACGACTTACTTCTATTTATAGCCTTCAAGGGAGGTCGAATTGATGTCCTTAGGCTGACTTGATGTCTTCTAGGCCAACTTGATGTGGAGGATACATTAATTATATTTGACTCAATACTTAACCTTTTTACATGATTCAAAAGCCCAAGAAGGGTCTCTTTAAAAGTACAATGACTCTATTGACTCAAAATAAATCCTATAAGTTCTCAATGGGGACTTTGACCTAAAACATGGTGACCCAAGCATGAAACCTATGCTTTAATAAGTCACAATAATAATAATAAAAATTATTTTCTTTATTCTTTTCAAGTGCATTACAAGATGACTCAAATACATTTAATGAAGACCAAACCTAGTTACATTTTCCAACAAATTGTTGCATGCATTTAATGCTTTAAATTGTGGAATTTTGTCTCTATTATAGCATCTCTCAATATATGGGCCATGTAATATGAACAAAATCTCCTAGGGGTAATTCTATCAAAGAATTTGCCCTTGATAAGGTATTCCCTTTATGCATCGAAGTATAAAAGCTGAAAGATTGCTTCTCCTTGACCTAGAAGGCTAGTGAAGTGGTCTTAAGGCCTCCTTGACTGGGAACCAAGAAATCCTACTCATATTCATCATAGACTCCATCTCCCAAAGACTAAGGCACTGGTCTACTAAAGGTGGTCACCAAAAATCACATTCTTTCACCTTCTTCCATGTCTATCCAAGTTGGGGCACCTAGGGCATCAATTTCCCGACAAGCTACCCTCCAAAAAGTTTGATCTCCTAGGGTCTCCTGCACTGGTGTTTCCCTAAGGTCTCCTCCATATTTGAAGCCATTCCGACAGTGAGTTCAAAGAAAAGCCAATCCCTAGCTCCGGGATCAAACTTTGCCTTAGCATCCCCAAGGCAAGTACCTCATAAGATCAAATCAACACCTTCAAGTGAATATTCTTTCTTAGATCCTTTCCCCAACCTTGTCTAGGGTAATCATTGGTTGCTATACTCATTCCCCCTATCCTAAACCAAGTCCACTTGTTCCCATGTGGTCCCATTCCTTTGAAAAGATAATTCTTCAAGAACCATCCACGATACCAATTATAATAAGGATTTTAGGGATTGGGAAGTTCCTTCATAAATCATATGTAATGTTCCTAAATAGGAATACAAGTGATATAAAGCAAATAATCTGTTCAGCAAAATATAAAAACGAAATATCTATTAAGCACCCATAAAAATGCTAGAAATAGTGAACCGCTGAGCCATTTTATTACTTCTTTGAGGGAAAAATACAGTGTTGACAATATTGAAGAGATATCGCCGATATTGGCAAATATCGTGATATTTTCGGGGAGATGAGATATCATCGAGGAAATATCGCGATATTTTGTCTCCCCGAAAATATCGCGATATTTCCGAAATATCAGCGATATCTCAAGAAAATATCGCGCTACGACGCAAAATATCGCGCAGGCATAGAAAAAAATTGTCTCCGCAGCTAGAAAAGGCCAATTTTTTTTTCATTCATTTTCATTTCTGATTGCTGGAGAAGGAAGAGGAGAGCTATGTGCTTGAACATGCAGGTAGATATTTCGAGATATATTCTTCTGATTTCGATGTTGAGGGTAGTGAGAGGGGCTCCACAGCATCACCTGTTACTGCTAGTGTGAGGTCAGCATTTTTTGTTCCACAAACAGGACATGGAGCACAACCTGGCATAAAATCAATTGTTAAAAAAAGGAGAAGCAAGAAGCAGATAGAGTCATGGGGAGGTGTCTTTTATGGAGCGACTTACCTCTCAGCATCACCAAAACAAATCCATTTTGGCAGCCAATGTGTGATGCTATTGTTGTTGTGGGCACAGGGTACAAAAGTGCTACATATGAGGAGTTGCGAGGGCGAATTATTCAAGCAGAAAAGCAAGACATCAACTCTAGATTGGCAGAGTTGAAGAAAACATGGGAAGTTTTTGGATGCACAGTGATGTTTGATGGTTGGATAGATAGGAAGGGTAGGACCCTTCTAAATTTCTTGGTACATTTCCTAAAGGTACCATGTTTATTAAGTCAGTGGATGCATCAGAACATATCAAAGATGCAGCAACGATATGTGAGTTGTTAGATGGGTTCATTCGAGAGATTGATGTGCAGAATTGTTAAATTTAGGTATGTTCTATGCGAAAGCAATTTATTTAAATTTTCACAGTTAGCATTCACATCAACATTAAAGTAAACTGCAGATAGAACATAAATATAAATCGCAGAAGACAAGCCAAGACAAGAGGACACAAGATGTGGCGCTAGCCAGGGACAAACCCCACAATGTGGGGAAACCCTTGATCAATTCTTCTTTTATATTCTTCAAAGTTCAGCAGAGAAAGAGAGAGAGAGAGTACATTTACAATAGAAGTCAATACTTTGACTTTTGATATCTGTAGAGATAAATTGAAGACATATTGCTTCAACTGATTCTCTAAGATGACTTCTTCACCTATCATAGTGTTGCATCTCGTCCATTAGCTGCACCTTACCATGTAGCACCATCATGCTGCTCATGATCACTATACATCATGTTGTCCATGATCTCATACATCATGCTGCCCATGCATCATGTTGCCCATGATCTCATCTATCACGCAGCCCATTCATCATGCTGCCCATGATCTCATCTATCATGCTGCCCATGATCTCATCTATCATGCTGCCCATGATCATTATGTTGCCCATGCTCATGATCTCATTCATCATGACGTTGTCCATGCTCCATGTTGCCCATTATCTCATCTATCACGATGCTGCCCATGCTCATATCATCATGCATCATTATACATCATGCAGTCCATTCATGCATCATTATACATCATGCAGTCCATTCATACATCATGATGCCAGCAGACCTAATTTGTCATGCTGTTACCTACAGCAATCCTTCCTCTGCCTGCGTATAAGGTGTTACTATTTACAGCGGAATAGGTGACTATATATATATGCGTGTATGTCTCTATTTACATTAGAATATCCTTATGATGAACAGCGTGTATTTTCTCTTCATGAACTATATATAGGTCTCCATGATTAGCGTAAGAGTGTTCCATAATGAATAGCGTATAAGTGTCTTCAAGAACTGCGTGTAGGATAGCTTCATTGACTACGTTGAGATGACTTCATGACTACGGCTAGGTGTCTCCAATGACAACGGATTAGGGCATCACGTTGGCTGTGAATAGACGTCTCCATAAGTACATATAAGGTCTTCCATTCCAGCATATGAGGTATCTCCATTTTAGCGTATAAACTAGGGTATTCTTCATTAGTGTCTCTCCTCCAAAAACCCAGGACGTGGAGAGGAGATCACATGAAGAATGTATCTCAAATGACTTCAAGTCCTCTCTTATTTATACTAAAACGTAGATGATGAATGGATATGACTAGTGGGCTTCCGAGCCTACATAAGTTGCTGGCCGGCTTGATAATAATTCCATAATCAAAAGAAATTCATATCTCCATAAATACTTATCGGAATCGCATGATCTTTAGATCAATCCTACACCTCTCGACGAGAGGGATCCAATAAAAATATCAGCTGCCACAAACAAGCTGACCCAAATGGAGTTTGGCCCTAGTTGCCAATTTTAACAAGAATGTGGTGCAAGTCATAACAAACAATGCAACTAATTATGTGTCTGCCGGCAAGATGCTTATGGAGAGGCATCACACATTGTTCTGGACTCCGTGTGCAGCACATTGTCTAGATTCGCTACTTGAGGATATGGGGAAACTCTCCTTCATCAAGAAGGTGGTTGATATGGCTAGGAGCGTCCCCAAGTTTATTTATAACCATACTTTTGTTCTTAGCCTCATGAGGAGGTTCACTAGAAACAAGAAGTTGCGGTGTCCTGTGATCACACGTTTTTCCACAAACTTTATTACTCTTCAGTCTTTGCTTTGATGTCAGTTCGAGTTGAAACAAATGTTTGTGTCTGATGACTAGCATAATTGTAGGTACAGCAAGAGACAGGACGGGAGAGCCATTGCAAAAAATGGTGTACTCCGAGACGTTTTGGCGTGGAGTAGAAGAAGCATGCTCAGTTAGTGAACCTATAGTAAAGTTTCTCAAATTGGTAGATGGGGAGAAGCCTGCAATGGCTTATTTGTATGAGGCCACCGATAGGGCCAAGGAGGCCACTCATTCTTATTATGCAGACAAGGGTTCTGTTGGCCTTGATAGGGATATGATGTTATGGGATGTGATTGATAGTCGATGGACAGGGATGCTTCATCGACCCATTCATGCAGCAGCGCTCTTCCTCAACCCCGCATTTTAATATAAATGCGGCTTTGATTCTGATGGCGAGGTGATGGAAGGGCTTTCATAGGATGGTACCTGATTCTGAGCTTCATAGCAAAATCAATCGCAAGATACAATTTTATCGGGATTGTGTTGGCTTATTTGGCTTTGATGATGCCATTAGGGAAAGGACCCTCTTCATTCCACGTAAGTGACAAGTCATCACTCATTAGAAATTAGAATTTTCAATTTAGAATTTCCTTACTTATAATTCTATTTTTTTTAAATTCAATTATCTAACTTTTATTTGAAAGTTTAATTATGTTTTAAGTTTTTGAATATTTTATTTCTTTATTTTGTTGTAGATATTTGGTGGCGAAGCTATGGTGCAAGGGCACCAAATTTACAGAAATTGGCCATAAGAATCTTGAGTCAAACATGTAGCTCTTTGGGATGTGAGTGCAATTAGAGTGTATTTGAGAAAATACACGCAAAAAAGCGCAATAGGTATAACTTTGAGCTCCAGCCTTCAGTTGAGCAATTACACTTATTGTAATTTTTAATTTTTAATTTATGACCTTCAAGTGTCAAGAATCAAGAGTAAAGACTAATTAGTTTTTTTGACACTCTTACAAGTTGGAGTTCGCACGCCTCAATGATTTAGTGTATGTGCATAACAACATCCGACTTCAAGTGAGGCAAATAGAAGCACCAATGGATCCATATGCCATTTCCTTAGACAATATTGATGTATTGTCTCAGTGGAGCGTGGAGTCTAAGGAGCCCATCTTGGAGGAGTCACCTTCATGGTTAGAGCCAGATGATCCGTTAGAACAGGGGCAGCAAGATGAGGAGGACTCGAAGGAGGAGGAGGAGGACACTGTGGGAGCATCAGCATCAACACCATTTGCTATAGATATAGGAGAGCACAGCTCCATACCTAGCACTCATTATTTGACATTAGGTGCAGAGGCAGGGCCAAGGCCTTCTACTACTAGGGGCAAGGTTGGCAAACAACCCATCATGTTTTCCCGTAAAAGGGGGAGAGGGCAGTGATTTCAGATAGACAGCTGCTAGTTTTATTTGTTTTGCTACATATAACTCATGATGATGAGATACTTTTATATATGTGATGTTATTTTGTATTGGTTCTCCACATTTGAGTCCTTGATTGGACAATTATCAGGGATCAACAGGATTTGGTATCCCCTTTGATGTATCATTTCTATTTGACATCATATATATCAATGCTTCTTCATATTTATGTGCCAATGTGTTTATTTCATGTTGTTATTGCTTTATATGTTTAAAAATCTGAAGAAAAAAAAATGAATATATTATGCATTTTTTATGCTTGCCGGTATTTGCCGATATTTTCACCGGTATTGTCAATAAGATGTTTTTTGGACCGTCGTCGATACCGATATTTTCAACACTGGAAAAATACAATAGATAATAGAATGGTGCACATGGGCTTGTCTCAATGGACAAGCATAACCAAACCCAGGTGAGAAATGGCTGAACCGATGACTGCTCCAACTATTGCACCAATCTACACTGTGCTGCCCAGAAAACTGCCTTTTCTGCTAAGTTCAAATGGCTAGAAACACCACTTCCTATGCTCAGAGAATTATAGGATTTGAGCCTCGGACTCCTTGGCCTAAACCCAGAAAAACCCACAAAGGAATTTAACTGATTTAGACTTCTGAAATTCGATCCCCAAGGAGCCCAACTTCAACTGCAACTGCCAAACTCGGCTTGCTGGATTCTGCTTGTAAATCCTCCCGGAGAATGTACCAAAGTGCTGGGCTAACCCCTAATACAAATCCCCTGACTTCCCAGATGAACTTCCGGTCTGTAGCACTTGCTCCTAAGCCCCACGAAAATGTTGGACTAGCCCTCTGCGCTGTCCACAAGCCCAATAATTCGAACGGCTGGGATGTTGGCTTTGTTGGCTCCAAAACTCTCAAGAAATGTTGGCCTACAGCTGCTCTTCCAATCCTCTGCATTTCCCGGCAAATGACTAATCAATGGTGGCTCCAACTCCTGCGTATTCTCCAGATAGCCCAGAAATACGCACTCCCTGTATGTGGCTAAAAGGTAGTGTCGTGACACACTTCGAGATCTCCTTAAATGCTTATGGAACAGCCTCCCTAGGGCGGGCAAAGAAGGTCCCTCAATGGAAAGGTTGAATCTCCAACTTGAGAGATTCGTGGCTAAACAACCGATTGACTCAGGTAAACAGCAGAGCGAACAGTCAAGTAATTTCGATTTGCAAGGTGTAAGAATGACTCCAAATGAGAGCTTCCTCCTCCTTTTATCTCCTTGAGCCTTCCTTGCCTCATGTGGGCCCCTCCATCCAGCTATTCGAATTCCCTCCAAGCCATTTGAATAGCCTAGCTCAAATTCACATGTGGGTGGCCCCCACATTCCACTAGCAGCCAAATAAATTCGAATTTCCTCCTAAGTCCTTAAGTCGAAAATGCTAGGTTCTTTTCCTTAGCCAAAATTGTACAAAATTGTGTAGCAAAACCTTGTTACAAATGTATTTGAGAAGGGACATGACAGTCCTCCCCTCCCAAATGTTGCTTGCCCTCAAGCAACCTCAAAGTTGGGTGCTCCAAAATATGCTCCCTCCCAAGTGGCATCCTCATCTGGCAAGTTCTTCCAATGCACCAAGAACTCCCCAATGGTCTTGCTCCTCAATTTCCTTTCCCTCTTCTCCAAGATGGCCTCAGGTTCCAAAACCGAGTGGCCCTCATCATCCAGTGGGGGTAACTCTTTTGCTCTTGTCACCTATTGCCCCAGCACCTTTTCAAGGCATGAGACATGAAATACGTTGTGGATCCTACTCTCCGGAAGCAGCTCCAGCTCATAGGCCACCTCCCCAACTCATCTGATCACCCGGTATGGCCCATAGAAGCGGGATTGTAGCTTCTCAACCCCCTTCTGCTTCAACGTGGATTGCCTGTAAGGTTGTAGTCAAAGGTACACCAAGTCCCCCTCCTTGAAATGCTTCTCTATCCTATGCCAATCTGCGTACACTTTCTGCTGGTTTTGGGTTGTCACCAAGTTATCCTTGACAGCCTTGAGGATGTCTTGGCTCTCTTGGATCCAATCTTTGGCCTTTAGGGCCCAACTGTCTCCAAAAACAATGTCAACAAAAATAATGCTTCATATCCATATAAAGCACGGAAAGGAGTTATACCAATGGACATGTGGTGGGTGGTGTTGTAGCATTACTCGCCTAGATGCAACCACTGGATCCAAGCCCTTTGCTAACCTGTCGTGTAGTTCCTCAAGTACCCCTCCAGCCACTGATTAACCCTCTCGGTCTGACCATCTGTCTGCGGGTGGTAGCTGGTGCTAGGAGTGAGCTCTGTCTCGACCAATCTGAAACATTCCTGCCAAAAACCTCCCACTAACTTGTTGTCCCCGTCACTCACAATGTCCTTTGGGAGCCCGTGCAACCGGAAGATCTCCTGAAAGAACAATTCTACAACCTGTGCAGTCGTGTATCTAGTGGGGATGGCGAAAAAGTGGGCATATTTGGTCAACCTTTCAACCACTACATAAATGCAGTCCTGATGCAGTCCGTCTCCTGCATTGTGGGGAGCTCTGTGATGAAATCCATAGATATACTTTCCCATTTCCCTTCAGGGATGGGAAGTGAGTGTAGCAATTCTGTAGGGTGAATCAGCTCCCCCTTGTTCTGCTGACATGCCTCACACTCCTGTACGTGCTTCAACACGTCCCCCTTGAGGCCCTTCCCTGTGAATCTCTCCCTGACTGCCATATATGTCTTCCGGAACCCCTAGTGCCCCGATAATGGAGATTCATCTGCTGCCTGGGGCACTCTCTCTATCAGCTGCGAGTTGGGTACCAAGGAAATGCGCCCCTTGTAATGGATGACCTCATCCATCACTCGGTAATGCTCATCTGCATGGGTAGACTAGCTGGTCTCCGAGATAGAGCATCGGCCACCACATTGTGCTTTCCCCGCACATACTCTATATCGAAGTCATAGGCATGCACCTTGCTAACCCATCTCTGTTGCCTATCATTGAGGCCTTGCTGCCCCATGAAGTGACGAAGACTGTTGTGATCAGTCTTCACCCGAACCTGTTGCCCACCAAGTACTGTCGAAATTTGGCCAATGCATGCATGATGGCCAGCATCTCTTTGTCATATATGGAATATGACAACTCATGTGGTAGTAGCTTCTGACCCTTGAAAGCAATGGGATGCCCATCCTTTGACAAAACTGCTCCAACTCTCACCCTATATGCATTACAGTCCATGGTGAGAGGCTGGGAAAAAACTAGAAATGCCAAGACCGAGCAACTGCTCATCACCTCCTTGAGGCGATCAAAGGCAACATGTGCTCCATTAGTCCATGTGAAAGCCCCTCTCTTGGTCAAATCGGTCAAGGGTGTTGCCAATTGCGAGAACCCCTTGACAAACTTCCCGTAGTAGGTGCAAATGCCCAAGAAACCCCTCAGCGCAGTCACATCTCGTGGTATTGGCCAGTCCCGGATGGCCCGTATCTTCTCCTCGTGGATCTTCACCCCATCAACACTGATAGAGCATCTTTGTCAAGCCAAACTCGCACTTGGATAGTTTGGCATAAAACTGTTGCTCTTCCAGGATGAGTAGTACCTCCTCCAAGTGTTGGAGATGCTCCTTCCATGTCCGGCTATAAATTAGAACGTCATCGAAGAAAACTAGCACAAACCTCCTCAACTTTCCCTGAAAGACATGGTTCATTCATGATTGTAAAGTGGACGGAGCGTTAGTCAGCCCAAATGGCATGACCAGGAACTCAAAGTACCCATAATGGCACCGTAACGCTGTCTTAAGGATATCCTGATCCCTCACCCTGATCTAGTGGTACCCTGAATGCAAATCGATCTTAGAGAAGTACTTGGCTCCTCTAAGCTCATCCATCAGCTCATCTATGCGGGGAATGGGGTATCGGTTCTTCAATGTCTTCCAGTTGAGGGCCTAGTAGTTAATGCACATGCGAAGGGTTCCATCCTTTTTCACCAGTACTACTGAAGAAGCGAAGGGACTCGAACTTGGCCTGATATGGCCCAATGCTAACAGCTCCTGAATGGCCTTCTTTATCTCATCCTTATAGGTCTTGGGATGCCTATAAAGGGTGGTGATCACAGCCTACACACCTGGCTCCAACTTAATAGTGTGCTTGAATCCCCTGTCTGGTGGCTGCCCTAGTGGAATGTCCCCAACCACAACTGCATATCTGTCCAGCAAAGCCTGTATGTCTGGTGGTGGTGGTTGGGCCTGTCCGCCAACCTCTGAAATCCTCAGTTCTACTACCCACACAATGTCCCCATATCATAGATTTGTCTCCATCCTATGGGTCGAGACTATCTGAGGTGGATAGGACTGCATGCCTTTCAGAACTACCAGTTTGTAATATCCCCAACCCGGAATATCCCTCAAACCCCAGCAAAAATTCCAACCAAATATGTGCAAATGATTTAATAACCCAGAAGTGATAAAATAACAGTGGAACAACATATAATAATGTAAACCGGAAATATAAGCGGATACACAAGAAATGCAACGAGAAAATGCTAAGCCATTTTATTATACTGAGCAATAAAATGAGTACAAGAGGTGATCAGACAGATGGCACCTCGACTTGCACAAGGCAAGTGAAGAAATACTCTCAGAATGACAAGAATGGCCTCTCTGCGTGGATGTTGCTGTTGTGCTGCTGTTGTTAGGGAACAAATGATGATTTGGGGCTGCTCCCCTCCTCAGAAAAAGCTAAAACTCTGGTTTCGGGCTCTACTCAAAAAACCCAGAAAAACCCAGCAAGCTTCCCTGGAATAGCCAACCCCCGGAAATAACCCTCCTGGGGATTTGCGCAGTTCCTCCAAGGCTCTACGCTGCCTCTAAAAACCCCTCTAAACTCTACCTGAAACTACACCTGAAAACTCTGCCAAAATCCTCCAATAGGCAAGGGCTGATCCCTTGCTCACTCACACAGCGTAAATCCTCCTACAAACCCCAATCCCCAACAGCTACCAAAAAGAACTGCATCCCTCTCCCAGTGTTGCGCAGTCCTCCAAAATGCTGCTAAAACTGCTGCTGGAATATTGATGGAACTACTATTGAAACACCAAAGGAAATACCTTGCCCGAGCAGGCACTCAAAGTCCCCCAGGGCTAAGGGTGAGATCTCCGAACGGAGACACTCGATGCACTAAACAGTGTTGCAGACTAGCTAAACAGCCAGCATGCTCAGACGTCGAAACAACTAGCTCAAAATGCACATAACTGAATGATCCAAAATGAGGGGGCTTCTATCTATTTTATAGCCTCTGCCTCTCACAATCCCTAGGCTCACCTCCTCCTGCGTGATTCCCCTCTTGCCACGTGTTCTTTTCCTCCTGCACAGTTCCTCCATGTGTCTGCGTGGGCTCCATTTCTGCGTCCCCCTTTGGCCCCCTTGGCTCCCCTTTAAGTCACAATGTTGTGCTACCTAGGAAGTGACTTTTTGTTCTAAAGTGAGTTATGTTCCACCTTCCTCACTTTTTATTTACAAATAACTATAGAAGGCAAAAATTGAACAAAATCGAATATTCCAGTTAGCCATAGCTAATTAGGAATATTACATTGGGTGCTAAACTCATTGGTGAAGGGCAGTGTAGGCTGTTGTGGGTAGGCCGCAAGCCCTACGAGCTGTTTGGAGGGCAACGTAGGGTGTATTGAGGGTTGTCTATGCCCAAAACAACGGTGAAGGGAGCCACCACTTCTCCTTGGGTAGGCTGCAGGCCTTAACACCAAATCAGGGCATGTGTAGGACTATCCAAGGGTATTAAAGTGCTCAAATCAGCAGCGTGGAGGCAGAGGATACTTGTGGAGGAAGCCGCAGTTGTTTAAGAGACTGTGTGGGTATGTTTTAGGGCTGACTTGGGCCACAATAAGACATAGAATGGTGACATACCAATGGACATGTGATGTGAAGTATTGTAGCAGTACTTCCCCCAAATGCAACCACTTCAGCCACGCGCACTACTGTCCACTGACATAGTTACGCAAGTAGCCCTCTCGCCACTTGTTAACTATCTTCGTCTACCCATCTGTCTGTGGGTGATAGCTAGCACTCAGTATCAACTCCATCCCCACCAATCGGAAAAGCTCCTGCCGAAACCCGCCCATGAAACGGCTGTCCCTGTCACTAACGATGGTCTTAGGAAGACCATGTAGCCTAAAGATATCCCTGAAGAACAGATCGGCCACCTGTACTGTTGTATAGTGTGCGGATATGGCAAAGAAATGTGCGTACTTCGTCAGTCAATCAACGACGACAAAGATACAATCCTTGCCCTGTACCGTAGGCAACCCTGTGATGAAGTCCATCGAAATACTCTCCCATTTCCCCTCCGGAATGGGAAGAGGTTGTAATAAACCCGCGGGATGGCTCATCTCTCCCTTGTTCCTCTGGAAAACATTGCATTCCCGGATGTGCTGGAGCACGTCCTCCTTGAGGCCTTTCCATGAGAACCTCTCTCTAATGGCCCTGTAGGTTTTGGTAAACCCCTGATGTCCTGCCAAAGGTGAATCGTGTGATGCCTGGAGTACCTTCTTCTTGAGCTAAGACCCCTCAGTCAAGAAGATCCGGTCCCTGTAATAGATGATCTCATCGACCACCCTGTACCTGTCATCTGCCACCTGCCCATCCAGAGCCTCACATGCAAACCTGTCCTTGGAGTACTCTACTAAGAGTCGAGCCCTCCAATCTAATCCAAGCTCATAAGAGACAACATGGCTGGTCTACGTGAAAGGGCATCTGCTACCACGTTGTTCTTACCCTTGACATACTTAATGTCAAAGTCATATGCTTGGATCTTATTGATCCACTTCTACTGCCTCTCCTATCGCTGCTTCTGCTCCAAAAAGAACGTGAGGCTGTTGTGATCAGTCCTCACCCTGAACCTGTTGTCTACCAAATATTGTCGGTACTTAGCCAATGCATGCATGATGGCCAGTATCTCCTTGTCGTATATGGAATACAACCTCTCGTGCGGAAGGAGCTTCCGGCTCTCAAATGCTATAGGGTGACCTCCCTGCATCAATACTGCGCCAATCACCTCTCCCGACACATCACACTCCAAGACAAATGGCTGCGTAAAATCTGGCAACACAAGCACTGAGCAGTTGCTCATAACCTCCTTGAGCCTGTCAAAGGCTCGTTGCGTTGTATCTGACCAACTGAATGCCCCCTTCTTCGTCAAATCTGTCAGGGGTGCAGCAAGCTGTGAGAAACCTTTGACGAACTTCCGGTAGTAAGTACAAATGCCAATGAATCCTCAAAGTTCCGTCATGTTTCTTGGCTCCAGCCATTCTCTGATGGCCCTGATCTTCTCCCCGTGGACTCTCACTCCGTCCACTCCTATGATGTGTCCCAGATACAACATCTCCGTCAACCCAAACTCACACTTGGAGAGTTTGGCATAGAACTGTTGCTCCTGTAAGATATGCAATACTGTCTCAATGTGCTGGAGATGCTCCTCCCAAGTTCGGTTGTAAATGAGAATGTCATCAAAGAACACCAACACAAACTTCCTCAGGTGACTATGGAAGATGTGATTCATGCAGGACTGAAACGTAGCGGGGGCGTTGGTTAGCCCAAAAGGCATCACCAAGAACTCAAAGTGCCCATAGTGACACCTGAAGGCAATTTTGGGAATGTCCTGCTCCCTCACGCCAATCTGATGGTACCCCGATCTCAAATCAATCTTTGAGAAGAATCGTGCTCCCCTCAACTCGTCCATCAACTCATCGATCTTGGGTATGGGGTTCCTGTTCTTCAGGGTCTTCTTATTCAGGGCCCTGTAGTCAATACACATCCTCAATGTACCGTCCTTCTTCTTCACCAACACCACAGAAGAAGCACAGGGACTCGTGCTCGGTCGAATGTGCCCAAGAGCCAGCAACTCCTGGACAGCCCGCTCAATCTCGTCCCGATAGGCCTTGGAGTGCCTATAGGGGGTGGTGATCACTGCCTGGATGCCCTGCTCAAGCTCGATAGTGTGCTCAAACCCCCAATCCGGTGGCTGTCCTGGTGGAATCTCTCCAAACACTATGGCATACCGATCAAGGATGGACTGGATCTCTGGATGTACCGTCTGCCCTGTAGTCCCTGCCTCTGATGCCCGCAGCTCCACTGCCCACTCTGTCTCCCTTCTGGAAGACTGCCTCCATCCGATGAGCCGACACAGTCTGAGGCGGATATGTGTGCTGCCCCCGTATCTTCTCATGCCTCCCTGTCTTCTCATCATCCCACTCCATCTCTAGGGTCTTCCAATCCGTCGTGACCTTCCCTAGAGTGATAAGCCACTGAACACCCAGTATCATGGTTGAGTCCGGGATATCGACCACGAAAAAGTGGTCAGTCAATGTGTAGGTGCCCATCGTCACTGAGTGCTCTGGAACATATCGAGCACACGTCATGGTCTGATCTCCTGGGACCAAGACCGAAAACCCATCAAAGCTCTCTGTCTGAATACCTCTCCGCTCAACCATCTGTGCATCGATGAAGTTTTGGGTTGCCCCACTGTCAACCAAAACTGATACCCACTGAACACGTATTGTCCCTCGTACCCGTAGCATCAGATACTTGGGAACTCCTCGCAGTGCTGCAAGGGCCCCTCTGGTAGGTGCAAAAAATGCACCACCTACTGCTGGCGGTGGAGTTGACAGACGTCCCTGTATGGCATGGCTATCTCCTGCCTCCACATCATCCTCGTCATCCTCTTCTCCACTGCTCTCGTAGAAGACCTCAATAAAATGTGCTTTGCCAGCAACACATCTATGTCCCGGTGCCCACGGCTCCTGACATGTGAAGCACAACCGCTTCTTCTTCAACTCCCTCCTGACATCGTCCTCAATCTGTACTCGTCTTGGATTCCCCTTTGGAGGTGGAATCCTCACATCCTTCCCCTTAGACTGAAAGGGTTGTCTTTAGGGTAAGGTGTCTGGGTACTGGGTAAGACATCCTGTAAGTCTCGAGTCCTGCTGATAGCATCCTGGAGTGTGGCTGGTTTAGTGGATCGGACTAAACCTCGAAGTGGCTCTGCTAACCCCTCAACATACATATAGACCCTCTATGCGGTGGATAGGTTTGGACCCGCAAGAAATCTGCAATGTAGGTCTCTAGGTTCCCTGTCTATTTGAGCCTCGTCAGCTCAACAAAATGCTACTCTGGATCCCTCCGATCAAATCGCTCCATGAATCTCCTGGTAAACTCCGCATATGTCATCACTGTAGAGTGCCCGAGTGTAACCATCCCGTGAAACCACCAATCCTGGGCCTCGCCATCCAAATGCAACGTTGCCACCGTGATGGCCTCTGCCTCCGACATCTGGTTAAGCTGGAAATAAATGTCCAGCGTCTCCACCCAAGACTTCGCCGAACTATTTGATGAACCACCAAACATAGGCAAATGGAATCTACTCGCTACTCGATGAGTGTCACCATCATGGTAATGTCGGTTCCCTCTGTGATGATCGTGGGGCCTACTATCCCGCTGGAGCTGAACAAAGTCTCTGAATGAAAGAACATCCCTGAACTCCTTGCCCATATGCCTGGTACTCTGCAAAATAATCGCCCATATGGCCGGGCTCTGCCTCCTACTGGGCTCCGACCCCCATGTCTGCTCCTAAGAATGTGGGCATGGTAGAGTGTGTAGGGGCATGTGAGGCCACCTGCTATGCAGTATCACGCTGCTCTGGCAAATGATGGGATGCACCCGATCCCTCACCAATCTGAAAAACTCGTGGGCTCTCACGCTGCCTAGCCTCTACTGCTGTGAATCTCTGCCCCATCACCTCAATCTCCTTTGACAGATCCTGCATTGATTTGAGGAGCATATCCGCAAATCTTTTCCCGTCCTCATCTGCCATCTGCTCTGCGTCCACTACTGGCTCTCTCTCTCCTGCGTCTACCACAGGTTCCTCCTGTCCTGCGTCCACCATAGGAACACAGTCTCCCTCCCCGTAGGTATTCTCCAACCCATGTCCAGTGTCTCTGTACCTCCTACCTCTGTAACAAATGTAGGGATTTTCCCCTGGTGTCATAGATTGCTAGCTCCACAGGCTGAGCAAGATCTATGCTCTGATACCACTGTAATATCCCCAATCTGGAATATCCCTCAAACCCCAACAAAAATTCCAACCAAATATGTGCAAATGATATAATAACCCAGAAGTGATAAAATAACAGTGGAACAACATATAATAATGTAAACCGGAAATATAAGCAGATACACAAGAAATGCAGCGAGAAAATGCTAAGCCATTTTATTATTATGAGCAATAAAATGAGTACAAGAGGTGATCAGACAGATGGCACCTCAACTTACACAAGGCAAGTGAATACTCTCAGAATGACAAGAATGGCCTCTCTGCGTGGATGCTACTGTTGTGTTGCTGCTGCTAGGGAACAAATGATGATTTGGGGCTATTCCCCTCCTCGGAAAAAGCTGAAACTCTGGATTCAGGCTCTACTCAAGAAACCCCGAAAAACCCAGAAATCTTCCTGGAATAGTCGACCCCCGAAAATAACCCTCCTGGGGATCTGCGCAGTACTTCCAAGGCTCTACACTACCTCTGAAAACCCCTCTAAACTCTGCCTAAAACTCCACCTGAAAACTCTGCCAAAATCCTCCAATAGGTAAGGGTTGGTCCCCTGCTCACTCACACAGCATAAATCCTCCTGCAAACCCCAATCCCCAACAGCTGCCAGAAAGAACTGCGTCCCTCTCCCAGTGCTGCGCAGTCCTCCAAAACACTGCTAAAACTGCTGATGGAACTACTGCTGAAACACCAAAGGAAATACCTTGCCCGAGCAAGCACTCGAAGTCCCTCGGGGCTAAGGGTGAGATCTCCGAACAGAGACACTCGATGCACTAAACAGTGTTGTAGACTAGCTAAACAACGAGCGTGCTCAGAAGTCGAAACGACTAGCTCAAAATGCACATAACTGAATGATCCAAAAGGAGGGGGCTCCTATCTATTTTATAGCCTCTGCCTCTCACAATCCCTAGGCTCACCTCCTCCTGCGTGATTCCCCTCTTGCCACGTGTTCTTTTCCTCCTGCACAGTTCCTCCATGTGTTTGTGTGGGCTCCATTTCTGCGTCCCCCTTTGGGCCCCTTGGCTCCCCTTTAAGTCACAACGTTGTGCTACCTACGAAGTGACTTTTATTCTAAAGTGAGTTATGTTCCCCCTTCCTCACTTTTTATTTACAAATAACTATAGAAGGCAAAAATTGAACAAAATCGAATATTCCAATTAGCCTTAGCTAATTAGGAATATTACACAGTTTCCCATCTGATCCAATGAACTCCATCTCTAGCTTCCTCCAATTAGTAGTGACTCGCTCAAGGGAGTATAGCCATTGGACACTCATCACCATGTTCGTGTTTGGCACATAGACCACAAATAAATGGTCCGTCATGGAGTAGTTCCCCATAACTATTGTCAAGGAAGGCACATACTGAGTGCACTGTATGGTGCAGCCACCTGGTATTAGGACTAAAAAGCCCTCAAACTCAACCGTCGTGAGGCCCCTCCTCTGAACCAACTCAGCATCAGTGAAGTTGTGGGTAGCCCCACTATCAACTAGGACTGACACCCGCTGCCTGTAATCCTCAATGTCAAAAATTTGGGAACCCTGCATAAGGAAGCAAGGACTCCCCCGGATGGGGCAAGGGATGCCCCTCCCTGTGGAGGTGGTGGTGGTGGCCCTCTATCTACCGGACTACCACACTCCTACTCCACCTCATCCTCTTGGTCACTGTCTGAAAAAACCTCAATATAGTGTGCTATGTTGGCAGTGCACCGATGGCCTAGTGCCTAGGGCTCCCTACATGTGAAGCACAACTTCCTCCTCCTGAGGTCCTTTCATGTCTCATCATCTAGCTACCCCCGCCCCTGTGTGGTCCTCTGAGGTGGAGGTCTAGTCTCATGCCCCTTCTGTGAAAAGGGGTCCGTGCAGGAAAAGGTGCTCTAGTCTTGGGGATGGCCCCCTATAGATCTCTAGTGCACAAAATTGCCTCCTACAGCGTGGATGGTTTGCGTGACTTCACCAGTCCAAGCAAGGGCTCAAGTAAGCCCTCAATGAAGGTGTATACCCTCCTAGCCTCTAATAGATCCAGAACCATCACTAATATTCGCAGAAACTCTGAGATGTATTGCTCCGGGTTGTCTGTTTGGCACAGTTGGGTCAGCTCTCTGAAATGGGCCTCTAGATCTCTCTGGTCAAAACGCTCCACCGCCCTCTTGGTGAAATCCACATAAGAAGCCACATTGGCATGCCCTAGGATGGCCAAGCCATGAAACCACCAGTCACGAGCTTCCCCCTCCATGTGCAACGTGGCCATCTTCATGGCTTCCTATTTTGTCATTTGGTTGAGCTGGAAGTAGGTATCCATCTTCTCAACCCAAGCCCTAGTTGTGCGCTTGGAAGTGCCATCGAAAGTAGGGAAGTACATCCTCCCTATGGTCCTTTGCAGCAAATAATTTTGGGTTCCCTGTCCTCCATAACCCTTGTTCTTCTCACTCTGCTTAAGCTTGCAAAAATCTCTGAAAGAGAGTGTTTCCCTAAAGTCTGCATCCATAGATTGCCACTCTCTGAAATAATCTCCCATTTGAATGGGATCTTCACCCCTTGCTGGTTCGATTTGTGCCACTGGTACAAAAGAGGGCAGTGTGGCATGAGTTGGGCCACTAGAAGATGGGTGTTGCGCAACTGGTAAGGGGTGATCAAATGGTTGAGAGGCTCCAGAAGTTTCCCTAAATAGAAACCCTCTAGGAGTGGTCCTCTCTCTGTTCTGCTGCTTTATCTCTTCTAGCATATCTTTTTGACCCTTGGCGAAGTCATTCAAGGCTCTCAGGAGGCTGTCGAAAGCCATCTCTTCCATGCTCTTGGGTTCCACCATGTCCTCCTCTTCTACCACTACTTTCCCTCTGTCCTTCGTGACTGGAGTAATCTCCAGCTCTCTTTCTCTGCTCTGGTACCTTTGCCTTCGACATGTGATGTTTTGTTTGTCCCCTTCTCTCATAGGAGAAAATCCCCACAGCTGAGCCAAGAATAGGCTCTGATACCACTGTAATGTTCCTAAAAAGGAATACTAGTGATATAAAGCAAATAATTTGTTCAGCAAAATATAAAAACGAAATATGTATTTAGCACCCATAAAAATGCTAGAGATAATGAATTGCTGAGCCATTTTATTACTTATTTGAGGGGAAAATACAATAGATAATAGAATGGTGCACCTGGGCATGTCTCAATGGACAAGCATGACCAAACCCAAGTGAGAAATGGTTGAACCGATGACTACTCCAACTACTGCACCAATCTGCACTGCGCTGCCCAGAAAACTGCCTTTTTCTGCTAAGTTCGAATGGCTGGAAACACCACTTCCTCTGCTTAGAAAATTATAATATTTGAGCCCTAGACTCCTTGGCCCAAACCCAAAAAAACCCACGAAGGAAATTAGTTGGTTTAGACTTTTGAAATTCGACTCTCAAGGAGCCCAACTTTAGCTGCAACCGCCAAACTTAGCCTACTGGATTTTGCCTGTAAATCCTCCCGGAAAATGTTCCAAAGTGTTGGGCTGACCCCTACTACAAATCCCCTGACTTCCCGGATGAGCTTCCGGCCTGTAGCACCAACTCCTAAGCCTCGCGAAAAATGTTGGACTAGCCCTCTGCGTTGTCCCCAAGCCCAGTAATTTGAACTGCTGGGATGTTGGCTCCAAAACTCTCAAGAAATGTTCGCCTGTTGTTGTTGTCCTAATCCTCTCGCTTTCCCGGCAAATGACTAATCAATGGTGGCTCCAACCCCTCCTACGTATTCTCTAGATAGCCCAGAAATACGCACTCCTTGTATGTGGTTGAATGGTAGTGTTGTGACACAAACCTGGATCTCCTGAAATGCTTATGGAACTGCCTCCCTAGGGCAGGCACGGAAGGTCCCTCGAAGGAAAGGTTGAATCTCTTGCTTGAGAGATTCGTGGCTAAATAGTCGGTTGACTCAGCTAAACAGCAGAGCGAACAGTCAAGTAATTTCGATTTGCAAGGTGTAAGAATGACTCCAAATGAGGGCTTCCCCTCCTTTTATCTCCTTGGGCCTTCCCTGCCTCATGTGGGCCCCTCCATCCAGCTATTTGAATTCCCTCCAAGCCATTTGAATGGCCTAGTTCGAATTCACATGTGGGTGGCCCCCACATTCCACTAGCAGCCAAATAAAGTTGAATTTCCTCCTATGTCCCTAAGTCGAAAATGCTAGGTTTTTTTCCTTAGCCAAAATTGTGCAAAATTCTGTAGCAACACCCTATTACAAATGTACTTGAGAAGGGACATGACATCATATCCCATAAACCTAACCCTTGAATCCTCCTTTCCTTTCCCTAGAAGACATTGTACTTTGCTTAGGAAGCAACCAATCCTTATCCTTCTAACTCTTTCAGGAAAGGGATTGTCTGGGTCACTCCATATCATTTTATTGACTTATCCTTCATCAGTCACTCCATAATATACCGAGTCTCCTCCCATCGGTGAAAGTCTGTGAATAGAAGGGAGCCTTAGATGTGGTGACAATGGGCGAAGTCTCCATTTGTTTCCCTTGGCCTAGCATTTTCCCTTTAGGGGCCCCCTTTAGGTCCCCTTCTAGTTTGAGCGGTAACATTCCTCACCTTTCTTTGTGCCAAGATCTGTGCCTGGAGGGCAACCTTCTATTCGGTCAATGGTGGAATCGAAGAAGGAAGAGACAAAATTGTGGCCAAATGCTTTCTATGGAGTGACATGCCATTCAACATTGCCAAGAACAACCCACTGTACCATTTTGTGTTTGAAGTTGCTGTGATTGTTGGTTCGACGTACAAGGGGCCTTCTTATAATGACTTGAGAGGGCATCTCCTTCAAGGGGAAAAGGCTGATTGCACAAGGAGATTGGCTGAGTTGAAAGAATCATGGGAGATCACAAGATGCACCGTTATGTCAAATGCTTGGATAGATGGGAAGGGCAAGTCCATTCTGATTTTCTTGGTTAATGATCCAAGGGGGCAATGTTTATCAAATCTATTGATGCATCTGCATATGTTAAAGATGCATAATTATTATGTGAGTTATTGAATAACTTCATTCTAGAGATAGGTCCGCAATATGTTGTCCAAGTCATTATAGACAATGCTACTAACTATGTTTCTGCAAGCAAGTTGCTCATGGAGAGTTATTAAACCTTACATTGGAATCCTTGTGCTTCTCATTGCATTGATTTTGATGCTAGAGGATATCGGAAAAAATCCTTGGATCAAGGAAATTGTTGAGTCGGCTAGGAGTGTTACAAAATGTATATACAATCATACATTTGTTCTAACTTCTAACACTCTTGAGACAATTCGTAGGGGGGAAGGAGTTGGTTCGTCCTGCTATCACACGTTTTGCAACTAGCTTCATTTCTCTTCAATCTCTTCGCAATTCGATGTTGAAGTTGCAGAGGATGTTTCTCTCAAATTAGTGGAATGCTTATGTCTATAGCACAAATGTGGATGGCCAAGCCATAGCCCAACTTGTCAAACACAACCAAAGTTTTTGGATGGGAGTGGAGGAGTTGTGTGCTATCAATGAACCTTTAGTAAAGGTTCTTCACTTGGTTGATGGTGAGAAGGTCGTAATGGGCTACTTGTATGAGGCCACGGATAGGGCCAAGGAAGCTGTCCATCGATACTATGAGGACAAGGGGGAAGAGGGATTCACTAGACGAGAAGAGATATGAGTTGTGATTGACGAGCGATGGAACAACAATCTCCATTATTTGATTCATGCAATAGGGCTCTACCTCAACCCTGCATTCTCTTATGAATGTGGATTCAAGTTTAATGCAGAGGTTACGGATTGATTTTAACAATGTATTTAGAGGATGGTGTTGACTTTCGCTGAATGAAATGAGATTTCCAAACAACTTAAGGTATGTAAGTTGGGTTCTGGGACATTTGGGTATGATATGGCTATCCAAGACAAGACTGCAAGGATGCCAGGTAAGCTACACGTAAAATTTATTTCAATTTTCACTTTCAAATTTCAATGCATTTCCTTTCTAAGTTTCTATGACTATCTATAATTCTATCTGCAATTTGACGTGTTTAAGAGATACATAAATTAGGCTGAGTTTGTAAGAGTCCAAAACATAGAAGAATATACTACTATACAACATTCAATAGTAGAGATTCATTTCAAGACTAAGAGCTTTCTAGACTAATAAGGAGAATAACACATCTACTATACAAGCTGTAAAGGTAAAGCAGTTTTATGTACAAGTAGTACTATACTATTACATACAAGTGATCTTAGTGACATCACTAATTGGGTTTGTGAAAGTACTCTTGGACAGTGATAACAACATCACTTGTGGTCAGTGATATATATATATATATATATATATAGTTGTAGCAGTATTTGATTCATATGATGTGATTGTTGTCTAATAATAAGTAACTCAGACTTAATAAACTTGACATTTAGACTTAAAAATGACTTGAAGAATAGACTTGACATTTATATTTAACAGTGACTTGACACATAAACTTGACATATTGACTTCGTAAAAATTCCTAAACCCGAAATCCCTACTGCAGCAAACTGATGTTACTTCTCCTACTTGTTAATCCATACAAGTTATTTATTGTACTCTATGGTAAATATCGAAGTAAATACAACTATAGCATTCACTATTTAAAATAATATGCCGAAACAAGAAACTCAAGAGGATTAATTGCTCAGGCCATTCGGTGATGACTTCTTATATTTCACCACTCAAACACACAACAGCTTCAAGCATGCAGAGATGTCAATTTAATCTTATGGCACAGATCTTGTAAGAATAAATTTGATTTGTACAAACCCAATGACGATCCTTTTGACAACTAGACTATAGCACAATCTCGATTTCCTGCTTGGCCCCGATGACATACCGTTCTAGCAACTCCACCCTGAATCAATAAAGAGCTCAGCTCACACACAAATTTACCTGACTTGGCACGTGGTTTGGTGCAGTCAAATAATGGTGACTCGGTCAAGGCGAACAATTTTGGTTGGACTCATCCTTTGGCAGCGGAGATTACTGTAACGATACTCACGCGCAGGCAAATATAGATTGGCCCACCGATTTGCTTGACCTCAGTAAATTCATCCACTGGTCACCTTTCTCACGTCCAAGCAATTAGAGAAATTTAGCCTTATAATAATGCTTGGCATCCACATACAGGGGCTTCAACGTTCGACAAGAACGGACCTTCTCTGACCATCGTTCTACAACGTCGGTCTCGGAGAAAAAAAATTGCACCCACCAATCAATTGTGTTCACGGTATAATGAATGCACTATACCACGAACGACTGCGCAAAGAGAAAAATTAATCGCAATGTGATCTTGATCAAGAGAGTTGGCTCCACCTTGATATGTTGTGCGGCCGAAATAATAGTCGACATGCATCAATCTAACTAAGGGAGAAATCGTGGTTGTTCACATTGGTTAGACTCCATAGTTATTGTTTCAATGGGACCCTTCTTAATATATTTAAACTCGGAAATCAGCCCCACCAGTAGATAATAGAGATCGAACCTTCTACGAGTAATCAAGCCCCTGAAAAAAATTACAACTCGGCCCAAATTCTGAGATTATGCGACCTTTCACAATCAGACAATGGCAGAATGGCCCCCCACGAATTCGTGTCATGCATCTATCAGCAATGATGATAAATTATTTTTACATGGCGGATTTTGGCAACAGGGATCCATATTTGTGAATTAATTCACTTCCCTTTGTGCACTTACTTCAACTCAATGGAAGCTGATTACAACCATCTACGCACACTTCACCAAATAACGCATTCTCTATGAGTCGTAGAGAGTCACACTACTAATTCAACTTCTATTTGGCCTCTAACTGGAGTGCAACGGTCGAATGTAATGATTCTTCAATAATCAACCCTTTTGACTTTTGTCCCTTGCGACTGCTGCAATAATATAATTGACGCAATTCTCATGCGGAATACAAATCTAGATCTATTCAATGCCCTTTTTCTTCTACATGCAACTTTCCAACAAATGGTGCTTGCGAATGATAAATCTGGCCGCCAATTTACTAGAGAAAAACCCTCAGGCTGGCAAGAACGCCAGCTTTGATTACCATAGTAATATTCGAACAACAAAAAAATTGGCTAATTTAACTCAACAAAATGCATACGTAGAACGCTCATTCATTTAACAAAAGGTTTCCATGTAAAACATAACAAATAGAGCAATGCAATACAATAACACAATAAAAAGAAAAATCCTTATCTTATTATATTAGATAAAATCGAGGTTTACATGTTGATATAGCCCAAATCGCTGAGATGAGAAAGTGGCCTTAGGGATCGGCGCCAATGTTCCATTGGTACTCCAAAATTGAACTAAAACGCAACTACTAGTTTCTCTTGTGAATTCTGGATGAATTCACCAAGCGGAGAGTTGGGTACTTGCCCACTCTCACTGGATCACCCGAGGGTTTCTGTCCCGAAGCTATTATGGTAGCGAATTGAATTCTCCAACCCACACCAAAGACAAATGTTCAAATCCAAGATATCCTCAAATGGTCCCCTTCTCCTCTTTTATAGATCTGATGGACCCGTCTTGAAGCCTTATTTTATTATTATTTTAATCACTCGGTACTTTTCCCTCTTTTAATTTTAATTAAAATACTCTTTTAAATCGGGAAAATGGTAAATCGACCACCATCCCTCCTTAGGCCACTAAAAGTCACTTCCCACCATCCCTTCTTGTAGATATTCTCGTTTTGGTTCCAACAAGCTATTACACTAAGGTGTTTCATCAAGTATTCCTCCAAGAATGCCACCTTAAGCGTAATTAATTGAGTTAGGCCCAAAAATAGCTCTGTTTTTCAAAATTTGTCGAAATGCAACGAAATGAAAGGCAAGTTGTGTGGATGAAGGAATATGCCAAGCAAACGCCATTGAATCCCATAGAAACTCCTCAAAACCCCATGAAACCCCTCTAGAAGCCCCTAGGCCCACTGATGGAGTAAACCTGCTCTCGTGACCTGGTTGCCTCTGACCTTGGAAATCCATCTTGACCATGCCATAAGGGAAACCAAAAAAAAAGAACATGACATATGACTTCTTTCTGAAGTCTAAATTAGGAAAAGGACAATAATTAAAATCAATTAATTCTTTTGGAATATTAATCCAAAGTATTAAGGATAGATAATAAAATTATTTAAGAGAATTAAATATGATCTCAACTGTTGATCTCAAATGAGGCAAGATCTAGTTTCAACCTTCAATCACTTAGGATATTAGTGTTAGGGATTTGACTTAATGAGGTTATAAAATAAGGCTAAGGGAGATGTGAAAACACATAAGTGGAGAAGGCATTTTTTCTAGAGTGAGAGGCTCAGCTAGACTGAAGAGAAGGGAGGAAGAGTGTAGGGACATTTCGGGAGTACTTCCACGAGGCCAAGTTCAAGAAATCAAAAGGTCGAGCAGCTGAAGTGCAGAGGAGACCAAGTTGTGGAGGTCGATTTATCTAGTGGGTCCATTTTCTTGAGTATGGACAAGTTGTATGAGGAGGAAAGGAGGCGGCTGATGTGCTAGTGTGAGGGGTTGACTTCCATGTTCCAAAAATGCATTTTTCTTTTGTATTTTTCTCTATGGGTCTAGGCCCAGATTTTCCCAGGGATTTTAATGAAGAAAGATTGTTATGGGTGTATACTCACTATTGTGATGTGATTGATCTCTCTGATTTTATTTTTCTGTTGTAGATATTTTATTTCAGATGTTAAATACCAGAGATTTTATTTTCACAACAATTCATAATTTTATTTAACAATTTTATGGGAATTAAAATTGTTGAGGTATAAATAAATCTGAGCTAGTATTGAAAATTAATATCAACCCTCTTGTTCAAATTTGGATTGTACCTACATGATCCTTACCCCAACCTCCACCTCTTCTCCCTTTCAATCTTCTCTCAGTTCTTCCTCTAAGCTCTTTGCTCAGTCCTCCTTTGTTCCTTCCACCTTCGTCGTCTCAAGCTCAACCTCACTAGGCCCTAGGTTCCAAAACTCCCTTCCCTATTCTAATGAAACCTCTCATGAACAAGACTCTATCTAGTCTAGGGTTTTAGTTAATCCCTTATCGCAACTGACTCTCCATCTAGCAAAATAGCTAGGCTACCAGTTGCGCTCTCCCCCCTCCTCCTTGTCTTCCACCACATTGCATTACCAAGATCACAGGCATACCATGTCCACTTCTATAGCTTCACTGATTAGCTTTGGGAGATCTTTGTTTAACACTGTATTCATTATTCGAACCTTCCTCCGACTGGGTCTGTTGAACCAATCACTCTTCTTTCTATTCCCTCGCCCCTCCTCCAATCTTCCATACTATCATCCCCTCACTCCATTTCTCTTCTTGACTCCGTTAATCTGTTAAAATTCAGCTCTTGAGGAGTGCCTCACTTACAATCTCGTACTCCCATCTCTCCCCCCTCATCTAACTTTTCTCCCCCTATATCTCCCTCTCTTCCTCTGACCCACGTCCCATCCAATTCTCTTTGCTCCTCCTCTATGGTTTCTCCAACTTTTCCTTCTTGTAATTGTTCTTAATCCACTTCCCATCGAACCTTAACTCCTCTCAATCACGCTGCAAGCTCCCCCCTTTTCAAATTCTAAATCTAACTCTACTCAAACCAAACTCTAGTGGAACTTAACAATTCCTGCCCCCCCTACCATGATCAATCTTTCTTACACTCAATTTTCACCCCTTGCTCTTAGCCTTCCTGATAAAGGCTTTAACTATGCTATTGTCCCCCATAAAATTCCCTATGAAGACATCCTTTGTTCTATTGAATCCATTACTTCTCTCCTTCCCTTGCATGAAGCCAAAGTGCCAAAGAAATTTGCCAAGAAGTGGGTAGATTACTTCACAATTCTAAGCTTCCCAAACCCAATCTTACAAAAGAACTCCTTGCTATTCAGAACCTGAACAAAAACCTGAACATCGTGATTTTAAAAGGTGACAGAGGAGATGCCACCATAGTTATGAATTACTCCGATTACGATGCTAAGATGCTCGATCTTCTCTCCTCATTTTACTTATATCTCTTTCATGCACATTTATAGAGAAAGGAACTCCTCAATGGACGCGCTGTTGAAAGCTGGCATCAATATGACATGGAAGATTGCATATGTTGGAGGATACAGATGGATAAAGCTTAGAATATTATCAACCCCCATTCCACAAAGTTTGACCTTGACATTTATGCTATGCTACAACTGATAGATAATTAGTTTTAGTTATATTTGTCTATCTTTATTTTCTTAGTCAGTTCTTGTGTTTTATCTGGATTTTGTCATTGGACTATACTGGATTAATGTACAGAATGAACATATCTGAATTGGACTATTTTGGATAGGTTCATACGATGCCATATTATACATGGACCCAGGATATACAGGATTTTTAGGGAGGCCAATTTATATTTTTGGGATATTACATGAGATATGCTGTAGATTGTTGTGGATCCGTTACTATACAGCAAAGATTTTGGTCTTTGTCGGTATCTGTCATGCTCTCGAAGCATCTAAAAAGTGTAACTTCGCTATTATAATAAATAAATCAAATAAAAATTGTTGCTTTGATCTCTTTCCTACAATAGTGACTTACCCAAATACTGATTATTTTTCTTTCTTATCTTGCAAAGGTTCAGAACTAAGAAATTCATAGTATTTTCAACAGCAGCACTTCCAAGTGTTTGAAAATTGAAACAATCTAACTTATGTTGGTAATTAATAGATTCAAAAATGCCTATAAAACACGGTTTTATTTTAAAAAGATATTCAGAACCAATTATATAAAATTTTGTAGTTTTGTTATGCATCATTTGCCATATTTAATTATACCCACAAATCATGTCAATGAAAAACACGCTGAAGTAAGGCAATCTAAAAGCTTTTGACAGACAAATCCAGCAACATAAAATGACATGAAGAAAATCTTTAAACAGGTGATCATAGAAGTGAACCTCTGGAGTGAGTTCCATCTTTTGGAGAGTATCCAATATTGCTGGAACTCGAGAATTGCATTCAGGATGTGATTCCTGCAACCAATCAGAAAGAGTTTCAAATAATTGACCAGAAGGGAGAGGTTATAGTAAAAATAGTAAGGGACGTCATGCATAAAAGGACAATCTTTTCTGATCCTTCAAAATTTTACATCACATTAACATATTTTACAGAATGTTGAGTATTAGTAACAAGAGTAAGTTATAGTCATTCAGTATAGAATCAGATAAGTTTTGATCATGGTAATACAATTATTTAACTAGCTCTAGGTCTTTCTAACCTCCTATAATTTTTTATCTTTCTTGTCCTTTATAGACAATTAATGTAAATGGAAATATCTGCCACCAATAGTAAAGGCAAAGGTCAGGTACATGCAAACATTTAGGAGTAATTCCTTACCAACTCAAAACAATGCCAAAAAAATGATTTCACCATAATCAAGCATAATGTAATACAAAATTCAAGCAAAAAAATGCATCAAAACGAAGTAATCTATCCTCTCAACCTACCTTGGCATTTGCTCCAATGCGATATTCCCACTTAGCAATATTGCAAAGAAAAATATCGATCTTGCACAATTTTGTCTTATTTCATGTTTGCACTTAGAAGATGTGGGTTCAAAGGTCCCACATGAATTTTGGGATTAAGTGAGGGCTCAAACATTAGGAAGGAAGGGAAATATTGCAGGTCTAGTGGAGCGTGGGGGCCACCCCATGGAGAATTACGGCTCACATGTGGAAGACACTCTCAATGGAGCGAAGTTGGTGGGGAAAGTCAAGTTGGGCCCACATGGGCATCTTGGAGGCTCTTTGATAAATAGAGCAAGAGGCACTCATTTTGGGCATTCATTCATCTATTCAAAAATTATGTCTTTGACATAGCACAATTGAGCTGAAGCCAACTCTGCAGTGCTATGTAGCACACAAGTGTCTCCAAGTGGAGATCTCAACCCTTGCTTCGGTGGACTTCAAGTGTTAGCCGAAAGAGGGATTCCTACCTATAACAGTTCGTACCATCACCAAGGAGAGCAAGTTTGTGGAGAGGGTTGGCAAAAACATCACAAGGATTGCGTAGTTCTTGGAGGAGGCACACTTGGAGGTTGAGGAGTGAAGGGAGTTAGGGGTTGAAAATTGAGGTGGAGTCCGGGGAAATGTTGTGGAGAGCTTCTCTAGCGTTTTGGCGGAGTAGCAAACGCAACATTTGCTACAGGTTACATCTTTTCCTTATGGAGGAGGGCCAAGCATTTGGGGGTCAATTTTGGAGCGTCAAAACTAGGAAAAACACTTTTTGGGTTTTTCTAGGTTTATTGAGGAGACGCCAAGATTAATTTGGCAGAATTTTTTGGGCAGATTTGAGGGGTCAAAGTTCAAACAGGGTCCCCAACTCAGCCAACAACTAGAGGAGCTAGGGGAAAATTCGGCCAAAATTCCAAGGTCAACAATCGGCCAATTCCTTCATGGGTTTTTGTAGGTTATTGGTTGAGAGCCCGGGATAATTTCCCGGAATTTTCTGAGCATCCGAGGAGGCCCTAGCATCAGTTCTTTTCAACCAACAGCATATTTTCTTGGTAGTTTCAGCGCAGAGCCAAGAGAGGGCAACAACAGATTTGAGATGGATTTCTTATTGTTCATTTGGGCTTAGTTAACTTGCCTTGAGCAAGCCCAGGTGCACTATTTCCAGCACCACATTGTACCCTTTTATTTATTAATAAAATGGCTCCAATCAGCGCAATTCATAGAGATTTCTGGTTGTTAAATGTGTTGTAAATTGTTGTATGTGTTTCCGTTATGTTTGCTTTGTTTAACATTGTATATTTCCATTAGGAGTATTGCATCCAATTTATGCCTATAAATAAAAGAGGGAGCAATCCATGTTGACTACAGTGAGCAAATGGCTTGTTTTGGTTTATAGACAATCTGTTTCAGATCAATAAGTCATTGCTTCAAAAATCAAAGTCACATTGTCATCCATAAAAAAGGTACGCATTGTTGTCACTTACAGACTAAGTAATCTTTGTCAGATCAAGATTAAAAACCAAGAGCAAACTCATGGATACTGTCGCCTGATATAGAAAATGTCAATTGTTTGCAATTTGTATTGATTAACTTTCACAGTGGATTATTATGTATCTCTTAATTGAAAATAAGGAAAATATGTTACGATCTTTAGACCCTTTCACACCCTTCATGGTATCTAAGTTTTTGGTCGACAGTTTGAATTCAGAAAACGGAGTCCATACAAGCTTGAACAAGGTGCTCTACAAAGACAAAGTTATTAAGAAGATTGATGTTAAGAATGAAGTGACATTACACATTTTAAATACATCAAATGGTACATTATTCTGAAAAATGAAAGGAAAATTTTATAAGAAAAATAGGTCAACTTATATTAGTCATGTATGTGAAGTCAAGTGGGCTAGTTCAAGTGGTTGAGTGCTTTAAGCTTCATGCAAGACGTCTTGGAGGCAATCCCGGAGGCTGGCTGCCTATATTGTGTCCCTAACTTGATGTTCTTGTTGATCAGGTGCCATTATCAGCGCTAACAAGTTTACACTCAGTACAATCTATGAAATGTGGGGAAGTGCCCATGGTTTCCCTACAAGCATTTCTTGGAAAATAAAAAATAAGTCATGCAATGCACATAATGTTTAAGAACATTTGTTTTGTGCTAGGAGGTCACAAATTTAAATCCAAAGGTGGGTAAGTTATGTCCACCTCCACAGAGTTAAGTAATCAAATCGCTACATTGAGAGGATCCCTTGTCCTACAAACAAGGGTGTCTCATGTATCAATTTAATGCCAGGCTGAGCCATGACCTTAAAATTAGTTTTTTTATTATTTCCGTTAGTACCAGCCTTATGTACTAAATTACTCTATAGTACCATGAGGCAAATCCCAACATGCATAAATAAGGGATACATACTTTTCCATCACCCCCATGACTAAGTTGTCATAGAATATTGGACAGAACACTTTTTTCATCTCAGAAAATGGTTAATACATTTTTCCCACTATCATGGCATATTGTAAAATGCATATCCACAAATATAGCAGTTGTAGAAATTTTGTGATTCAGGGCAATTAATGCAACCTCAGAAATTTCACTTCTTTCCTAGAGGTTTCCCAAATCTTAACTCTAAGAATTTTCAATTTAAAAGATGTTATGAAATGTGATAAAATTTCTGAGAAATATGGTTCAGGTAGGAGCTCCTTGCACAAGTTAGTTGTGAACAGGCGAAAAGTAGTTTGAGACAACTTCGAGTGACCACTTAGTTAAAGTGGGAAATAATGCCATCTTGTAATTTCATTTAAATAAATAAAAGCGAAAGTAAAATTCTATATATTCTTCTACTCTTATAAATCTAAATGAAATATTCTAGAAATTCCAAAATATTAGTGAATTAGATTTGTTCTAATCTTAGCCATACACCTCATTGTTCAGATATGGTGGTTGCTAGGATCAAGGAGATTAGTCGCTAAAATATGGAAAAATTGTTGCTAGGATTGAGGAGATTAGTTATTGCTTTCATGTTCCCAACAAATAAAATCTGCTAAGGTAACTTCACAATTTTGCAATTTTGATCATTATTAAATGTTTGACTTAGAAGAAAAGATTTGGAGACTCAAATTAATTGTGTGGAGGCAAAGGTGACCAACATAAGAAGAAATGAAATAATTTAAGAGTTGGTGGGTTGTGGGGGGAACCCAAGAGGGAAAATTGAACTCCTTGGAGGAATTCGTACCACATGAGGAGGCAAGGAAAGGGGTTCGATCTAGTGGGCCCACAAGGATTGGAAGGGGCAGCATCTATATATAAGAGGAGCAAACTTATTTTTGGGTTTCCTTGGATTGTGCATTTTACATTTGAGAGTTTGCTTGAGTTGTGTAGCCAAGTTAACTGGTGTTGTTTAGCATAGGGATTTCCAGGCAAAGAATCCCAACTCTCTTTTAGTGAACCTAGAGTGTCACCCTAAGAGAGATTTTTGAGTTGATTAGAGAGCAGAAACTCAGTTGTTGGGAGTTTCTTTATGTAATGTTCCAAATTGAATTTTAAAGCTAATGACAGACACAAGAACTAGGCTACAACAAATGGAATCACAAATATGCATGCACCATCAAAAACATCAAGAAATTGGGCAAATAAGCTCAACCATTTTATTAAATTATGAGTTGTAAGGAGTGCATATAGCAAGGAACAAGTGAGCTTGGGCTTACATAAACAAGCTGGAGCAACCCAGGTGGAAGAGATGACCCCCAAGAGTTAGGAAACTTCGGCCCAATACCCTTCTACGTAGACCCAGAAATTGGCAATTGTTGTTGCACTGGAAATGCTAAGAATGACCCTCTGTGGTGCCCAGAATTGCTTGAAAAAGTAGTTGTATGTTCTCCCAAAAATACTCAACCAAACCCAGAAAGGAATCTGCTTCAAACCAACCACCCGGAAAACCCACAAAATGGTGCAATCAACAGCTAAATAATAAAATGTGCTGCTGAACAAAAAAGAGATTCCTGGCCTGAATATTGCCTGGAAAATTCTGCAAATTTAACCCTGGAATCCTCTCAACAAACCCACAAAAACCCTTAAAGGGTTTTGGCTAATTCTGACTTTCCAAAATTGCCCACTTTTGGCACTACGTCCTCCTAAACCAAGATTGTGTTCCCCAATGATGTAATCTGCTGAAATCCTCCTTATTTTTCCTCAAACTGCAATAAGAATGATAAAAGAAATTTTCCCGGATGTAGGGAAGAGGTTTTAGTATTTACATCAAATCCCGACGCAAGATAGTTGAACCCAACTCCACAAACACGTTGTCCAGTGACCCCTATGCAAACCCTAGGAAGAGAAATTCATTCCCCTCAATAGCAGTCACCTCCAACTCCAAAACTTTCCACAAAGGCTGAGCTCTCCCTCAAGCAACTCCACTGATTTTCTCCTGGCAAGATACCCTCGGAAGCTAGCTGAAATGAGTGGTACAATTTCTCTACTGCATCCTCTATGGAGTACGAATTGGCTGAAGGAATCTGCTGAAATATGTTGCAATACTCCACAACCCTCTCACCAAAATAGCAATAGCTTGCCTTCCTAGGGTGGCACTCAAAGTCCACTAAAAGAAGGGTGAATTCTCTCCTTGGAGAACTCTGTGCTAAGCAGCACTAGTGACCCAGCTAAACAACTTGAGCAACAAAGAAAATAGATGAGTGAACAAAGGACCCCAATAGCTTCTATGCTCCTATTTATAATTTCTTCTTGCCTCCTCATGTGGATCCCTCCATCCAATATTTCGACCTCCTTCCCTTAGTAATTTGATTTTCCTAAGGGGTTTGAATTCCTCTTTTGGGTGGCCCCCACATCCCACTACCAATTTAATCTTTCCTTTTCTCTAATGTTGGTGGCCTCCATCTCTCCAAAAATTAAGTGGGGACTCCCTCCACCCAGTTTCCCTAAGTTTAAATGCCAAAATATTTCCCAACACCCAATTGCAATAATAGAAATTCATTTTAGCAAAATTAATTTAATTGGGGACATTACAGTCCGCCCCACCAAAAATTGTTTGTCCTTAAGCAATGCTTGAACAAGCACCCTCTCGATTAGTTGACCCCAAACAATCCCTGCACACAATACCGAGGTCCCAAATGTACCACCAAGTCATCTCTGATCTCTGCCCTATCTTGCCAAGATCCCAAGCCATCCTGATCGGCGTGAAGCATACCTAACTCCACTCGTTGTCCAGCTCATCATAGGCTCTTGGCGCCCTCTGCATGCCGCCACTAGGTAGAGCATCATAGTAGTATATGATCCTGATCATCTCCTCATCGAGTTGCTTTATCGAATAGTCCTTCTTGTGCACTTTAGGGGTGGAATCCTGAAGACACAATCCAATCCTGGTGGGATTGAACCCTCGTCTGCCTGAGCTTCCCCTGATCTCCTCCAGTCGATCACCCTGCAACACCGGCGAAGTTACCCACACCATCAATGAGACACTAAAACCAAATGGAAGATCCAAATGACCTTCCCCTGTAGAAACCAACTCACCTCTCTGGGTAGCTGGACTACTCAACCATGTTATGCCAAAATACCCTTCCCGTCGTAGAAGGAACCTATCTTGCCGCCATCGTGACGCCCCGGTCATGTCTGACCGCTCAACATGCACGTATCGGATCCTCCTCTCTAGTAACGCTCGACCACTATATCCATCACGATCGGCACTATGACCAACTTGCTAGGACAACTCTGCAATGCTCAAGTCCACCACTCCATGACTAGCCTCAATCCTAAGTGGCAACCTGCCTCGCCATGTCAAGAAGGTCTCAGTGACTCCACATGTGTCATCCTGGGAAAAAGTTAGATCACCCTCCACCGTAACCTTGCCCATCGATAAGTAGAGTGATCCTCTCGCCAACTAGATCCCTGGATCCCCTAACCATACTAGTAGCTCACAATTCCCACTCCCCATGGGTTGTTGTTGCGTAGCACTATTACCTGCTAGAGTGTAGAACCCATCAGACCCTCATGTTTGACCCCTATATATCCCCCGTAGGTGGACCCCAAGTGCTAAGAACCTGATCCCAACATGCCAATCTGAAATGCTCCTACCAGCCCATACTGTGAAATATGCTATCCCAACTCCTGAGGATACACCTAGATATAGCACGGATTCTGGGCACCCTTCTGTAGACGAAGTCTACCATCCACTGTCCCTCAGGCTTTTGTAGCGCCTCATACTGTCTCGCCAAACATGCATCATGTAGCTCCCTTGCAATCACCTCCCCACGTGTGAGCCCAAGGGTGGAACATATGCTACCTCGTCAATTAGCCACCTAATCCTTAAGCCTGTATCCATCAACTCGTTCATCCATCAAATGTCTCAATTGGAGAGTCTCCTCTCCGCCCATGACCCACGAGGTCTCACCCAGCTGCCTAGGGTGGGCCTCCCATGTCCTATCGCCTTAACGGAGAGCATCGTGGAAAAACAACTAAACACTCTGCGAAGGTAAGCAACACTAGAGGATGATGTTGGGGCAGGTATATTGATTTGGGGTAGCATCGGATGTGCTCTAAGCCTCAAATTTTGCAAGGAGGCTTGGGCACATGTATTCCAAAGAACCTAGAAACCATTTTGGGATATTCCACCAAGAAGTGATTTTATTAAAATAATTAA
>APFE031577750.1:146336-202544 GCA_000404065.3 Pinus taeda
AAACTCCTTTTACAATGGTCTTGTACTGGTGCAGTCCTTTACCAGTACGCAGGCTGCAACCTGCAAAGAGCTACAACTCTCTCTCGTTTTCCAGTCTTACCTGGAAGGGAGCTACAACCCCCTACTTGTTTACAAGGACCACTTTTCATAAATTTTCAAACTGGATCCATATACATCAAATGATCATCAAGTACATATAAATTACAGTCAGCTGCAATAACCAGATCAAAATAACAGAATTGAACCCAGAACACTTTATCAACAGAGAAACTCAGTCAACAGAAGATCTTAAGTCAGATACGCAGTTTTCCTTTTACTGGCCTGCGTTGCTACGCACTTCACCCTTTGCTTCTCTGCGTATACCCGCAGAGCTCCTTCTGCTGCACTGCGTGACCACGCACTGCTTCTTCTACTGCGCTACGTACAGTACGCACCCAAATACACTATTGCGCCGCGTACTTCACTGAAGGCATGCACCCAAAGACACTATCGCGCCGCGTACTGTTTCTGTGCGTACGCACCTGAACCACCGTCGCTCTGCGTACCCACGCACTGCTCCTTCGTCGCCTTAGCGTACCCACGCACTGCGCCTTTGTCGCCTTAGCGTACCCATGCACTGCGCCTTTGTCGCCCCTGCGTACCCACGCACTTATCCTTCTTCTGCTCTGCGTGCCTACGCAGAGGCACCGTTAAACACCTGCGTACATCAGATTAGAGCTGAATTTACAGATCACCAGTGTGCTACAGTTAATCAGATGCCCAGATCTGATCAAGCGCTCGGGAGATCACCCTTTACAGATTCGCCTTCCACTTCACTTTCATATAGATCAAGCTTTTTGAAACAATAACCCAAATATTTCAGATCTTAAGATATTCAACCCAAAAGCATACTAAGCCAAATGATCTCCTTTGCTTTATATAGGCAAGCTCTTCCTCAAATCAAGGATCATGGGGCTCAATAATAATAATAAAATAAAACAATACCACGGGCCAGCACCATGATAACACAATACCGTCGACTAAATACCAAGGGTTAAACATAAGGAACCCCAGGTGTGTGCGCTTTACTGCCTTGAAGTGTGTGCACTGGGGTACGCACCTCATGAATGGGTAACCTGCGTGCTTGGACACGGTCCCTGCACAACGTACCTGCGGGTACGCATCTTCTGAACTATTCTCCTGCGTACTTCTTAATTTTCATCATATTGAGAGCCCTTGCCATGGGTGTTGCCATCAAATACAACATCTGTAACCTATAACCATACCAGAAACATAATGCCAACAGTCTCATCTCGCCATCCTAGTCAACACGTGAAATCTGACTAGGTAGCTCTATCTCTCCCTCTCCAATGGGCAAAGGCAACCTAATAGTGTTGCCAACCCCATTTATGTGCGCCTGAAGAGGGCGGCTTTGACATTCCAACGTGCACTCTAGCTGCACTAGTAGGGAATCCAACTGCTCTCCAACATGAGTCAATTGACCTTGGACTTGGCACAAATCGCTCTCATGCCCTCCAGTGCCTTGTTTTGCTGCAGAATAGACTCTCACACTGACGTGGACTTTCTTTTAATGCTAGAAGGTCAGCCCAAAACTAATGGAACTGTTGTGGACTACCATCATCTAATACCTTTGTATCTCCTAGAGCCCCATCAAGGGGGGGTACATCTCTTGGCACCTCTCCCATCTGTTGTGTGTTGATATCACCCAAAAACCCTAACACTCCCCGGGTCACCTCATCAATGGATGGCACTATTGATGTATGCTCTACTATCTCCACTAAGATATCAACCAGAGTGGTCAAGGGAGTCTCCAACGAGGATGACTCCTATGTCACACTGTGTGTATTTACGTGCTCCCTATAATCTAGTGTGCCCTAAACCTCATGCTCAACCTCCTCCTCATGCTCTTGATATCGATAGCCAGGTCTCCACCAGCGAAATCGCCCCCTAGTCTCACCCTCTAGCTGTCCCTGTCCTGCTTGCTCCTTTCGAGGAGATCTGGTGTCCCGAGTCTGTCGACTTACCCCACATGGTGTAGATGGTTGCAACCCAAAGTCTGTGTACCTCTAGTGTCTCTGTTGAAAGGATGAGGATGGGTCTAGTTGTCACCCTCCTCAACTGGGTTAACCTCTCATCGTTCCAACGAATTCCACCGCAAAATTCATGCATACTGAATTTCCCTTGAGCCATGGGTACGTCTACGGTTTCACCAGTAACATACCCGAATCTTCCATGATCTTACTAGTTACTCACAGTTGGGCCAAGATCATGCTTTGATACCACTGTAATTTTCCAAATTCAATTTTACAGCTAATGACAAACACATGAACTAGGCTACCGCAAATGGAATCACAAATATGCATGAACCATCAAAAACAGCAAGAAACTGGGCAAATAAGTTGAGCCATTTTACTGAATTATGAGTTGTAAGGAGTACATATAGCAAGGAACAAGTGAACTTGGTCTTGCATAAGCAAGTTGGAGCAACCCAAGTGGAAGAGATGATCCCCAACAGTTAGGAAACTTGTGCCCAATATCCTTTTGTGCAGACCCAGAAATTGGCAAACGTTGTTGCACTGGAAATGATAAGAATGACCCTTTGTGGTGCCCGGAATCACCTGAAAATGCAGTTGTAGCTTCTCCCAAAAATACTCAACCAAACCCAGAAAGGAATCTGCCCCAAACCAACCACCAGGAAAACTCACAAAATGGTGTAATCATCGGTTGAATAATAAAACAAATGCTGAACAAAAAGGGGATTTCTGGGTACAATCATGATTAATGAAGCATGATGAGATGCAGCATAGTGATGATGGGTGCATCATCGTGCAGCGTGGTGAGATGCAGCATGATGACAAAATGTAGCACAACGATAGGTGAAGGAGTCACCTTGGAGAATCAGTTGAAGCAGCATGTCTTCAACTGATCTCATGTATCATCTTCTTAGAGATGATGTATGCTCTAATCTAGATAAGTCAAAGTGTTGACTTCTATTGTAAATGTACTCTCTCTCTCTCTCTCTCTCTCTCTCTCTCGCTGCTGAACTATTGAAGAACATATAAGAAGAATTGACCAAAGGTTTCCCCACATTGGGGTTTGTCCCTGGCTAGCGCCACATCTTGTGTCCTCTTGTCTTGGCTTATCTTCTGCGATTTATGTTTATGTTCTATCTACAATTTACTTTAATGCTGATGTGATTGCTAATCTAGAAAAGATATTGAGCTAATTGTGAAAATTGAAATAAATTGCTCTAAGCATAGAACATACCTAAAATTAACATGGTATCAAAGCTGAGGTGAAGACAAAGCCCAAGCAAGAGTGAAAGAGCAATCACTGAAGACAGTTGGGAAATGAAAAAAAGGATCAATGGATTCCTCATCCCTCTTCATATTCGTCAAGGGTGAAGTCGAAGCAGAGAATATTATCATAATGGCGCAGCGGAAGCTTTTGATGGCCCACCTAAAGATCACTTCATTGGGAAGTCTGGATCTAAGGGTGGAAGGAAAGGCAGATGCCTTGGTAATAATAAGTCTGGCCATTATGCAAAGAAGTGTTCGAATGGTAGGGACACTTCACTTGATGAAGATAACAATCATTCCAGGGACATCTTCAATGATCAGAGGAATGACAGGTAATGCAGGTCATCAAGGAAACGGCCGACTCTTCAGAGAAAGCAAGGAACCCCAGGTATGAAGAATCAAATGTTATTTCTAATAAGATAAAGAAGTGTTATCTTGTATTGGCCCTCTCCTTCAGATTCTTTCGGAATTTGGCTTATTGATCGTAGTGCTTCAAGGCACCTCATCGGATCGAAGGGTGCTCTCTCGAATTTGGTAGAGATGAAAACAACCGTGGGATTATACTTGGAGTCGATGCCACCTATCCCGGAAAGGGTGTAGGGAATGTTACCCCTCAATTGAATGAGGGTAACTCTATTCATTTACAAGAATCTCTTTTATGTACCTAATCGCAAGAAGAACCTAGCGTCCATCTCGGAAATGGAAGTCAAAGGTTTCAGGGTGGCATTCATCGATGGAAAGGTACGTGTTAAAAAATAGAATTTTCAAAGATGCTTTTTCTCATGGGTTCAGGGTTGGCAATTTGTATCAAGTTGCAAGATGGTCCATTGGGGATCATGTCAATTGACATATCGCATCTATAACACCGGAGGTCTACTTATGGGGCCTTACCCAATGTGAGTCAGATGGTGATAGGGATGTCTGAATTCAAGAAGAGCATGAAGGTACATGTCTGATATGTACCGAAGGAAAATATTATAAGGGGACCATTTCCCTCATGCAGCAGGTCCACAAGTTTGAAACAACCCGAGGAGTTTGAGATTCATGGTCGGGAATCTCATGTATACAAGTGGAAGAAAGCCCTCTATGGATTGAAGCAAAACGCCCTGGGCATAGTATGAGAGGATTGATAGTTGTCTGATGAAGCTGAGATTCACTAGGAGTGAAACCAATCCAAACCATTACCCAAAGGTTGTGGATGATAGACCTCTCATATCGGCACCTTTTGAGGATGACCTATTTCTGACAGGTGCAGACCCTCTCATTTGCAGAAGTAAGAGGGAGTTGGATTCCGGATGTGGAATGATAAACTACAAGCCTGTCACTACCTCGAGGATCTTAACTTTTAGAAGTTATATGGTAGTGATGTCAGACCAGATTTGGGAAATACCTTTGAGTTTCATAAACTCATTCGCGTTGATGTTCTTGGTGAACTTTCGTCCGGACATATGTTTTGCAGTTAGCATGGTGAGCTCATATTTGGTTGAGCCTCACTAGATTGGTGCCAAGAATCTTCTGAGATATCTTCGGGGCACAATCTCTCATGGATTGAGATACACTGCCGAAAATATGAAATTGCATGATTATTCGAATGTTGACTGGGCAGGCAGTGTAGAGGATCACTAGAGCATTCTCAGTGCTGGTTCTCTTTGGATTCTGCTTCGATATCATAGATGGGTAGGAAGCAGAAGTCGGTTGCTATAAGCACCGCCGAGACCGAATACATAGCTACGAGTATGATCTCGTGTGAAGCTACATGGTTGTAGAAGCTCTTAAGTGAGTTGTTTGAACTTTGTACACATGATGAATACCACTGTGATTCTTTGTGACAACCAGAGGGGGGATTCGATTATTGAGGAATCCCATATTCGATGATTGCTCCAGCAGATAGACATCAGATACTACCTTATCTGGGATATGGTAAGTCGATGAGTGAGGAGGCTCCATCGCATTGAGACTGATGTACAGGTCATAGACATTTTGTCAAAGCCCCAAGGAAAGGTCAAATCTGTGACTTTCCCGAACGACTTGGAGTCAATGAGGGACCTTCTTATAAGGGTCCTGCATGTTGCATACATTGAGCTCTAGGAGCTCTGGGGGGCTTGAGGTACTTACTGGAGCAACATAAGACCACAAGGCGACTCACCCTCCCCTGGCGATGCACTATGTACAGGATGACAGGTTCAACCTTCCCCTGTGATACCCCGTGGCGACTATGGACAGGATGATTAGTTCTCCCGTGGAAACTGTGGAACAGGATGACTAGTTCTCCTGTGGGTCGGGATGATTAGTTCTCCTGTGGCAATTGTGGAACAAGATGATTAGTTCTCCTATGGGCCGGGATGATTAGTTCTTCCGTGGCAACTGTGAAACACGATGATTAGTTCTCCTGTGGGCCGGGATGATTAGTTCTCCCATGGCGAATATGGGGCAGGATGATTCATTCTCCTGTGGATAGGATGATTAGTTCTTCTGTCGAGGCATCCTACCCATGCAGTCTGGGACTCATGGGAAGTACCTCTCATCTGATCAATGAGTAGGGAAATGGGGTTAGGGACCATAGTAGTACTATCGATGGACGCATTGATGTATCTACCGTACTCCCTATGCTAGGATGACCTCCATTGATCTGGGATCAATGAAACTGATCTGAGATCAGTATGAGTGGTTTGAGACAGTCTCTTGTGATATTGATCTAGGATCAATAAAACTGACTTCGAGCCAGTAGGAGTGATGTGACACACTCTCTTCAGATGAAACTGACTTCGGGTCAGTAGAGAATGGTATGAGACATTCTCGACCAATTCTTCTTCTTCATGGTTTAGCAGAGCAGAGCAGTGCAGGGCACTAATGGCAGAGATAGTACAGTCAGACATATGGATCAGCGGATGGAGTTCTCCCTAGTTGAGAGGGAGTGTTAAAATTGGCAACTAGGGCCAAACTCCATGTGGGTCATCTTATTGATGGAAGCTGATATTTTTCTTGGATCCCTCTCATCGAGAGGTGTAGGATTGATCTAAAGATCATCCAATTCCGATAAATATTCATGGAGATATGAATTTATTTTTGTTATGGGACAATTCGTCAAGGTTGGCCAGCAGCCAAATAAACCCCACTTGTGCTCAACGTTTTAGTATAAATAGAGGTGGCCTTCACGTCATTTCAACACACTTGGGATCTCTTCCTCTCTACTTGTCTTTGGATTTTAGTAGGAAGAGAGATCCTAAGGGATAACGTTGCCCAAATCCAGAGGGTAGAAACCAAAACTGTCGGGAAAAGCCGGAACTGCCAGGAAAAGCCAGAACTGTTGGGAATAGCTGAAATTTTTAGAACTACCAGAAACTGTCGGAACTGTTGGGAAAAGTCGGCACTGTTGGAACTGCCAGGAATAGTTGGATCTGCCGAGAACTATCGAAACAGCGGGGAAAGCTGACGCAGAGGGTAGAAGCCGAAACTGTAGGGAACTGCCGGGAAAAGTCGGAACTGCAGGGAATAGCCCGAATTGCCGAAACTGTTGTAATAGCCAAAACTGCCGAAACTACCGGGAAAAGCCGGAACTGCTGGAACTGCCGGGAAAAGTCGAAACTACTGGGAAGAGCCGGAACTGCCAGAACTGCCAGGAATAGTTGTTACTGCCAAGAATTGCCGGAACAGCCGGGAAAGCTGATGCAAAGGGTAGAAGCCGGAACTACCGGAACTGTTGGGAAAATCTGGAACTGTCGGAACTACCGGGAACTGTCGGAACTACTAGGAAAAGCCAGAACTACTAGAATTGCCAAGAATAGTTGGAACTGTCGGGAATTGCCGGAACTGCCGGGAAAGCTGATGCAGAGGGTAGAAGAAGGAACTATCAGGAACAACTGGAACTGTCGGAACTACCGGGAATTGTCAGAACAACCAGAGCATCTGTCTCCGAAGGAGAGCTGCATGCAAGGGACAACTAACTAACATTGGGACAGTTGTATGGTACTTAGCAGCAAATACACCAAGCATGCAATGTTACAGATAGCATGCAAAGGACAGCTAGCATGCAACAGCAAGCATGCTAAGGACAACAATAATGCTAGGGACAATGATCCAAATGGATCCTAAGACCCTCTAAGACTTCATATGGTTAAAACTATTGAAAAGGGGAAAACCTTTAAAAGAGGCAGATAACACTATCGAGCATGAAAAACATAGAGAAAACAGTGAAAAACAGAGTATCGGCGGTTTAAAACTATGTTGCATAAGAGTCGTCCGATCTAGCCAATCAACCGTCCAGATCTGAGCGGCACATCGCAATCAGCGGTGACAGGCAAAGGGTATCGAGGACAACCACATAACAATTGTGATCGCGATTAGCGTGGGCCAACGAGGACCGCCGATCAAGTATGCAGATCGATGGCCCAAGCCGAATCGCGATATCGCAATCGAAAAATACAAGGAGCGGGGTCGTTACATATATGCGATGCAATGGTCGGACCCGATGGAAATATAGGCGATATTTGATATAATTTTAAGTCCAGAAAACGTCAATTTCCTTTGTATTTCGCATTTCCGCCAAATGAATGGATTACAAAGGAAATACACCCGATGCGATATTACGGACCAGAAAGGGTTTATTAATGTTGTTGAATACTATTCAAGTCCAACAAAATGGGATTTTCATATTTTAATGTACTTTCCAATATAAAGGGAAATCACAAAACAGGAAGGATTTCGGGAGAGCCAAAGGCGGTAAATGGTTTGGGTCGGGCTCCGCCTAATCCCATACAATGGTTGCCACGTGTCTAGGCTAAGGAGAGAAAATCACCCTCATCGGGTGGTTAACCTTTGTACGAAAGAGCAGCCTGAAACGAACCACAACCGTTGGATCTGGATCTCCCAGATCAACAGTGGAGATGCGATAAGCGGCCTAAAGGCAGACCCGATAGAAAAATAATGCGGAGTTATGAATATTTCAAATCCGATGAACAGTGTTTTGGCGAATTTTTCCGTGTTTTGTAGCGTTTCTCTATGTAAACAAAAAACGACCGTTTTTGGGATTTTGAAGGATTTCAAAGATCCGATGACCCATTCCGTTATAGTACAAGTGGCCACCATCCCTGAAAGCGTTTAGCAATGATTGCTAATGCTCAGAGGGGGGTCTGAGCGGACAGAGGTCGGGAAGCCAGAGAGCTTGAGAAGAGGAAACGAACTGGCAGCACCGATTGGCTTTAAAGCCGCAAAAGACAGAAGACAAGAGCAGGCAGTGCTGAGACAGAGCAACAAAGACAGAGAGTCAGTGAGGAGAGACTGTGTACTCAAAAGAGACTTGGGGGATCCAAGTAAAGCCTTATTGTTTGTATCTGTTGTGTGAGGCTCAAATTGAGCTCACTGTTTTAAAACCCTGTTTTGAAGACATAATAAAGAGGTCAGCACTAAAGGCTGGACCAAGAGATGTAGCCCAGGAGTGTTAGGTGAACTCCTTATTAAACTTCTTGTGTTTATGTGTGTTATCTATTATGTTTCTTTTACTGCTTCCTTGTCTATGTATTTCGCAATCTTATCGATCTATTGCACAAAGTAACATAGGCATATCCATGCACATGAGTCTGTAATACCTTAATAGTTGTCTTAGATCTCATTATCAAATCAAGTGTTATCAGAGCTTTAGGTTTGCTAAGGTTAGACAAGCTTGTGCTGGATTGGTGAATGCTAACTAGGTCAAAGCTCAAATTAGGAGGAGAACTGGTTGAGACTAACCCAGAAATAGGAAGAGTCTATCCTAGGAGGAAAATGGCAGAAGAAAGTCCCTTGGAATCAGACTCTTAGTTCATGGATAGTTTCATGACCATGAGAGCCATGGTAGAAGAGATGTATCGAGAATTCAAGAAAAGTCGAAGTGAAGATACTTCAACCTCCAAACAAGACAAAGGAACAGAGGAACCTCTTCTAGATGGCCATTTTGAAGGCAAAGGGAAAGGAAAAGAGCCTCCTCTAACAACACCTCCTTCTAGCCCTTTGATTAAATTAGATGTAAAATTTGATTTGCTAATATATGATGGAGAATTAAATGCAGAAAAGCTAGATAACTGGATTAGACAGATTGATGTATATTGCAGGGTGCAGAACATCAATTCAGAAAGGAGAAAGATTCAGCTGGCCAGCCTTCGCCTTGAAGGAACTGCCCTAGTGTGGTGGGAAGGCAAGACACAAGCTGATTTGAAGAAGCATGGTAAAATTCTTTCTACCTAAAGTGAATTTGTTTGTATCATTAAAAAACAATTCTATCCACTAGCTTATATGCAGCAAGCTATGATGAGTTGGCAAACTCTTTGCCAATTAAAGGGGCAAAGTGTACAAAGCTATACCCAGGAATTTAGAAAAAGAGCTTTAATTCTAGGCATTTCTCTAGACTCACCTAAAACTTTGCTGGAGTATATAGGTGGCCTACATAGGTATTTGAGGCACACCATTCTCATGTTTAACCCTACTAGCATAGATGAGGTATTAGTTTAGGCTACACATCTAAAAGCTAGAAGCAAGAATGTGAACCCAGAGATTGGGGGATCATCAAAACCCACTGCAAGTAAGAACAAGGAAAAGAGGAAGCAAAAATGGAAAGAGGAAGGCACACGTTGTACAGAAAGACAAATTTTCATGCACTCACTGCAAGAAAGATAAACATGATGATGAACATTGTTGGTCTTTGCATCCAGAGCTAAAAACCAAGAAGTTTGATGGCAAGAAGAAGAACACCACTGCTGCTATTCAGAAAGATTTGGGGTCAGACTCAGGTGATGAAACAACAATCACAACTGCAGGTATAAAAAGTAAAAATTCTAAAGCATCTACTAGTAATTCTGCACAATCTATTGATAATGAAGAAAATGAGAGGAAAAGACATGAGCTTTTTCATATTAAGAGTTATTCCAGCACCAAAAGATTGATACTTTATTTGATAGTGGTTCACAAGTAAACTTGATTTCTGAAGCAATTGTAAAGAAGTTGGGACTACTAACCACGCCTCACAAGAAGCCATATCCATTAGGTTGGGTATGTGATAAAACAAAGCTACAAGTGACTAGACAATGTAAACTTAGGTTTGCTTTCGGGTCAACTTTTGTAGATGAGGTTGAGTTAGACATAGCTCCCTTGGATATATGTGGTATTGTTTTAGGAAGTCCTTACTTGTATGATAGAAAAGCCATTTTCTATAGAGCTGAAAATAAGTATCAACTCACAAAAGATAGAATAGAATATATTCTAAGAGTTCATCAACTCAAAAATAATTATACTCTCATAAACTCAGGGCAGATGAAAAGAATTGTAAATTCATGCAAGCAATTTTTACTAATGGTTGTAAAGGAAAATACCCCTGATAAAACCAATGTATTTGAAGGCTGTGATGTTAAACAAAAAGTTGATTTAGAAAAAGTTGTTTCAGAATATATATCCTATTTCAAGAACCTAAAGGTCTGCCACCCAAAAGGGAAATAGTACATGATATTCATTTGCAGCAAGATGCTCCATTGCCTAACATCGGAATGTACAGGTTATTCGCTTTAGAGAATGCAAAGATCAAGAAGCAGGGACAGGCGCTGCTCGAGAAAGGGTTCATAAGACCAAGCACATCACCATGCGGATCTCCAATCGTGTTGGTGAGAAAGAAAGATGGTTTGTGGAGGATGTGCATTGATTATAGAGCACTGAATAAAATAACAATCAAGAATAGTTATCCTCTTCCTCGCATAGATGATCTATTAGATCAGTTGAAAGACGTTGTTTACTTTTCCAAGTTGGACTTGCGTAGTGGCTACCATCAGGTCAGAGTTGCAAAACAAGATGCATGGAAGACTGCTTTCAAAACAAAGCAAGGGCTGTATGAATGGCTAGTTATGCCTTTTGGCTTAACTAATGCTTCTGCCACTTTCATGAGAGTTATGAATGATGTACTCTGACCTTTTATTGATGATTCTGCAATTGTATATTTAGATGACATTCTTGTTTTCAGTAAAACATGGGAAAAACATTTGAAGCATGTAAAGCAGACTCTAGATGTTTTGAAAAAAGAAAATCTTTATGTTAAATTATCAAAATGTGAATTTGGCAAAACATCTTTGAATTATTTGGGTCATATTGTAGGGGGTGGTGAATTGAAGATAGATCCCTCTAAGGTTGAAGTCATTGAGAATTGGCCTAAACCCAAATCTCCTACAGAAGTTAGGAGCTTCTTAGGAGCAGCACAATATTGGAGAAAGTTTATTGCTAATTTTTCCTTGATTGTTGCTCTCTTATATGCTTTGACAGGATTGAACAAGGTGTTTCAGTGGGGAGGCAAACAACAGAAAGCCTTCGACACCTTGAAAGAAAAAATTAGTACAGCACTAGTACTAGCATTGCCAGATCTTCAAAGACCATGTGAGATTGAAACAAATGCCAGTGACTATGCCATGGGAGCAGTGTTGATGCAACATGGTAAACCCATATGTTATCATTCTGAGACATTTAATTCTGCAGTAGTTAATTATCCCACATATGATAAAAGATTGTATGCATTAGTGCAGAGTGTGAAAAAGTGAAAACATTACCTATTGGGCAAGGAAACAATTATACATACTGATCATCAACTACTTCAATATTTACACTCACAAACTAAATTGCAGCAATCAAGACACTATAGGTGGATGGGTTTTCTACACCAGTTTCATCTTGTCATCTTGTATAAGAAGGGCATGCACAATAAAGTTGCAGATATGTTATCCAGACCAATTATAAATGTATCTACTATACTTAAACATAATTCAGTATTGCATGAAAGCTACATTGAATAATATGTTCAAGATGTATATGCAACTTTAAATCATGGCAAGCAAGTAGAAGAATTGGATTATCATGTTAAGGACCAACTCTTGTATCATTTGGGAAAGTTATGCATTCCTCAAACTGAAAGAGTTAACATAATCTGAGAAGCACATACTTCTCTAATATTAGGTCATTTTGGTGTAAGTAAAACAGTTGCACAACTGCAAAGATTCTATTATTGGCCAAGAATGCATGAAACAGTTTCTAGATATATTGAAAGGTGTACCATGTGTGCTAAAAGCAAGCCCACCAATAGAAAATTAGGCTTGTACACTCCACTACCAGTTCCTTCTTGTCCTTAGGAAAGTGTTTCCATGGACTTTGTTGGGGGATTGCCAAAATCTAGAAAAGATCATGACTATTTATATGTTATTGTGGACATGTTCAGCAAAATGTGTATTTTAATACCTTGTAACAAACAGATTACAGCTGAACAAACAGCGAAGTTGCTCTTTCAGCATGTCTGGGTGCATTTTGGGTTACCCACTTCCATAGTATCTGATCAAGATTCCCGATTTATTGGGAAGTTTTGGTCAAGTCTGTGGGAATTGATGGACACCAGACTGAAAAAGAGCACAGCCTTTCATCCACAAATAGATGGCCAAACAGAGGCAGTCAACAGGACAGTGATCCAGTTGCTCAAGGGTTATTGCTGCAATCATCCCAAGCTTTGGGATGAACATTTATGTTATATGCAACATGCTTACAACTGTGATAGACATTCTTCTACACAGAGATCTCCTTTTGAGACTTGTTTTTGTTTTACACCAAGGTCTCCCTTGGATTTTGTCTTTAGTAAATACATAGTAATTGATGGACATAGTGATGTGGACAAAGCAACCAAGTTCATTGAACATATCCAAGAAATTCACCAGGAAGTGCAGGAACAGCGGGAGAAGAGCCAAGCCAAGTACAAGGCAAGGCATGACAAGCATCGAATTGAGCATAGCTTCCAAGTTGGTGATCAATTCTGGCTGTACATCAGCAAAGACAGAATGCAAGGTGAAGGTAAAAAGTGGAAGCCAATAAGGTATTGGCCTTTCAAGATACTTGAGAAAATTGGTGAGAATTCTTTTCGCCTTGATTTGCTAGCTTACATGCACATCTATTTAGTAGTTAATGCAGAGAACTTGAGACTGTCTGAACCTTCATTGATTGAAGATCCCAAAGAGCAAAGTCAGTTGCCTTCTATTGATGATCTGTTGCTTGAATATCTCAATGAGTTGCAGCAAGATATAGTTCTGGACAGGAAGGTGAGAACTACGCGCAGAGGGGATGTTGAGTACTTCAGGATCGGACTCAAAGGTTCAAAACCAAGCAGTGCAAGATGGATAGAGATTGGGCAAGTGAGGAAGCTGTATCCTCACCTGATTGATGCTTAAAAACCAACTTTTGTTGGTCCAAAAGCTTTTTCAGTGGGAAGGTGTGATCCAAATGGATCCTAAGACCCTCTAAGTCTTCATATGGTTAAAACTATCGAAAAGGGGAAAACCTTTTAAAAAGGCAGACAACACTATCAGGCATGAAAAACATAGAGAAAACAGTGAAAAACAGAGTATCGGCAGTTTAAAATTATGTTGCATAAGAGCCATCGGATCTGGCCAAACAACGATCCAAATCCGAGCGGCACATCGCAATCGGCAGTGACAGGTGGAGGATATCGGGGACAACCACATAACAGTTGCGATCGCGATTAGCGCAGACCAACGAGGACATCGATCAAGCACGCAGATCGACAACCCAAGTTGAATCGTGATATCGCAATCAACAAATACAAGGAGTGGGGCCGTTACATATATGCGATGCGATGGTCGGACCCGATGGAAATATAGGCGATATTTGATATAATTGAAGTCTGAAAAACGTCAGTTTCCTTTGTATTTTGCATTTCCGCCAAATGAATGGATTACAAAGGAAATATGCCCGACGCAATATTATGGACCCAAAAGGGTTTATTAATGTTGTTGAATACTATTTCAAGTTCGATAAAGCGGGATTTTCATATTTTAATGTATTTTCCAATATAAAGGGAAATCACAAAACAGGCGGGATTTTGGGAGAGCCAAAGGCAGTAAATGGTTTGGGTCGGGCTCCGCCCGATCCCATACAATCACTGCCACGTGTCTAGGCTAAGGAGAGAGAAAACCACCCTCATCGGGTGGTTAACCTCCGTACGAAAGAGCCGCCCCAAACGAACCAAAGTTGTTGGGTCTAGATCTCCCAGATCAACGGTGGAGATGCAATAAGTGGCCTAAAGGCGGACCCAATAAAAAAATAGTGCGGAGTTATGAATATTTCAAATCTGATGAATAGTGTTTTGGCGAATTTTTCCGTTTCTTGCAGCGTTTCTCTGTGTAAACAGAAAACGACCGTTTTTGGGATTTCGACGGATTTCAAAGGCCCGATGACTCATTCCGTTACAGTATAGGTGGCCACCATCCCTAAAAGCATTTAGCAATGATTGCTAACGCTCAGAGGGGGATCTAAGCAGATAGAGGTCGGGAAGCCAGAGAGCCCGAGAAGAGGAAACGAACAGGCAGCACCGATTGGTTTTAAAGCCACAGAAGACAGAAGACAAGAGCAAGCAATGCTGAGACAAAGCAACAGAGACAGAGAGTCTGTGAGGAGAGTCTGTGCACTCAAAAGAGACTTGGGGGATCCAAGTAAAGCCTTATTGTTTGTATCTGTTGTGTGAGGCTCAAATTGAGCTCACTGTTGTAAAACTCTGTTTTGAAGACATAGCAGAGAGGTCACCACTGAAGGCTGGACCAGGAGATGTAGCCCAGAAGTGTTGGGTGAACTCCTTATTAAACTCGTTGTGTTTATGTGTGTTGTCTATTATGTTTCTTTTACTACTTCATTGTCTATGTGTTTCGCAATATTATCGATCCATTGCACAAAGTAACATAAGCATATCCATCCACATGAGTCTGTAATACCTTAATAGTTGTCTTAGATCTCATTATCAGATCAGACAACAAGCAAGCAAGGTGCAACCAACACATAGGTCAGTATGGCAACATGGTGCAGCAATGGCACATAATACAGTACAGTAATGGGTACAGTCATGATTAATGAAGCGTGATGAGATGCAGCATAGTGATGATGGGTGCAGCATCGTGCAACGTGGTGAGATGCAACATGATGACGAAATGCAGCACAACGATAAGTGAAGGAGTCACCTTGGAGAATCAGTTGAAGCAGCATGTCTTCCACTGGTCTCATGTATCATCTTCTTAGAGATGATCTATGCTCTTATCTAGATAAGTCAAAGTGTTGACTTCTGTTGTAAACGTACTCTCTCTCTCTCTGCTGAACTATTGAACAACATATAAGAAGAATTGATCAAGGGTTTCCCCACAATGGGGTTTTTCCTTGGCTGGTGTCACATCTTGTGTCCTCTTATCTTGGCTTGTCTTCTGCAATTTATGTTTATGTTCTATCTGCAGTTTAGTTTAATGCTGACGTGATTGCTAATCTCGAAAAGATATTGAGCTAACTGTGAAAATTGAAATAAATTGCTCTAAGAATAGAACATACCTAAAATTAACAAGTTAGCAATGGCAATGCTATAGGCAACATGATGTAGCATATTGAGAGGGAGCTGTAGTACATATGTAGCAGTGATAGTGGTAGTGTCATGGGCAGCGGTACAGATTGCAGCAGTGCAGTGGATGAAGGGTAGCAGGTCGAGCATCAGCAACACAAAGGACCGATGTCGTGGATCAGTGTGATACTTCTGTTGGGAAGTATCGCTAGAGCACATTCCTCGCTAAGAGAGAGTGTTGATTTTGGGTAGCATCAAATTTGGTCTAGCTCCAAAATTTTGTGGAGGGTCTAGAACACATGAGATCTCCAAGACCCAGAAATCATTTGGTGAAATTTCACCCAGATTGTATTTTATTAAAATAATTAATATTTTTAATGGGGTTCCTAAATCTAAACTTAGGAAAATAAAAATATTAATGGGTATTAATGAAAATATGGGTGAGAAGCTTCTAAGAGACGAGGATCAAGTCTAATTTAATCTTAGTTGTTGATTAGAGACTTAATCTCGATCATTGATTCATCAACAGGAAAAGTATAAGAGGAGGCTTCAGGGTCAATTGGAGATACACCAAATGAGCATATTGATCAGTCAGTTCGATTTTATGGGGCACGGTTTGCTGAGAGAAATGAACTAGCGATCTGTTGCAGTGAGAGGGGCAGAAGTAGAGATTTGGATCGGAAAGTAAGTTCCAAGCCAAAGAGTACATGGTAGAGAGGCAGCTTGAGCGACAGGAAGACAACGCAGAGGCCTACATAGCCCAAGAGGGGCTCACGCAAATCTTACACAGTCCAGGAGGGGCTCATGCAGTCGCAGTTCAGAGTGTCATCTATAGTCCGATATTTTGTTAGGGAAGCGAAGTTCTGAGCCAGGAGGGCTGAACGACAGTCTTCATCCAGCGAATCAATCCAGCAGTTGGGGTAACGCAGTCCTTTAAAGGCAGGACGTAGGCCCACACAGTGATTGCATAGGGACTACGTAGTATTTGCTGGGAGGGTGCTAGATCACTCTTCGGATCAGCCAGGGCTTGGGGACGAGGTAAACCCTCGTATGTATTTCTTATTGTCATGATTTCTCTGTAAGGTTTGCCGATGTGAGAGGCAATCTGTTGTACTCAGATTCTGCTTGCTTAATAATATAAAACCCTCTCTGTTGCACTAGTTTTCCCAAGTTGGGTTTTTTCTAGGGGCGCGTTGTCCAAAAATAACAGTGTCCCTTGTGTGTGTCTCAATTATTGCTTTAGTTTATGATCTGTATATCAGTATAGATTGCAATAGTGTTTACATCAATGTTTATGTAATATCCCTAACCCAGAATATTCCTCAAACCCCAGCAAAACTCCAACCAAATACGTGCAAATGATATAATAACCGGGAAGCTCAAAATGACCAAAATAACAGTGGTGCAGCATATAATAATGTAAACATGAAATATAAGCAGATACTCAAGAAATGCAGCGAGAAATGCTAAGCCATTTTATTATACTGAGCAATAGAATGAGTACAGGAGGTGATCAGAAAGATGGCACCTCGACTTGCACAAGGCAAGTGAAGAAATACACTAAGAATAGCAAAGAATGGCCCCCTCTGAACTGCGTCCAAACTGCTAGAGAACTGTTGTGTTGCTGCTACTGCTAGAAATCAAATGAGGAGTTGGGGCTGCTCCCCTTTTTAGAAAAGGCTGAAACTCTAGAATCAGACTCTACTCAAGAAACCCAGAAAAGCCCATAAAGCTTTTCTAAAATGGCTGACCCCCGAAAATCATCCCTTTGGGGTTCTGCGTAATCCCTCAATGCCCTGCGCTGCCACTAAATGAAACCCTCCGGAAATCTGCCTAAAACCCCTGCCAAAACACTCCAATATGCAAGGGTTGATCCCCTGCTCTATCTCTCAGTAGAAATCCTCCTGCAAACCCTCAACCCAGCCTTCTGCCAGAAGAACTGCGTCCCTCTCTCAGTGCTGCGCAGTCCTCCAAAACGCTGATGAAACTGCTGCTGAAATACTGATAAAAATACTTTTGAAATGCTAAAGGAAATACCTTGCCCGAGCAGGCACTCGAAGTCCCCCGGGGCTAAGGGTGAGATCTCCAAACGGAGACACTCAATGCACTAAACAGTGTTGCAAACTAGCTAAACAGCCAGCATGCTCTAAGTCGAAATGACTAGCACAAATGCTCATAACTGAGTGATCCAAAATGAGGGGGCTCCTCTCTCTTTTATAGCCTTTGCCTCTCTCAAACCCAAGGCTCACCTCCTCCTGCGTGATTCCCCTCTTGCCATGTGTTTCTCCCCTCCTGCACAGTGCCTCCATGTGTCAGTGTGGGCTCCATTTCTACATCCCCCTTTGGCCCCCTTGGTTCCCCTTTAAGTCACAACGTTGTGCTACTAGGAAGTGACCTTTTATTCTAAAAGTGAGTTATGTCCCCTGTCCTCACTTTTTTATTTACAAATAACTGTAGAAGACAAAAATTGAACAAAATCGAATATTCCAATTAGCCATGGCTAATTAGGAATATTACAGTCTCCCCCGACAAAATGTTGCTTGTCCTCAAGCAACTGAAGTGATGGATGCTGCAAGATCTTCTTACTCTCCCAAGTGGCATCCTCATCCGGCAAATTTTTCCACCTCACCAAGAATTCCCAGACCATCCTGCTCCGCAGCTGTCTCTCCTTGGTATCAATGATAGCCTCCGGCTGCAATACCAAATGCCTCTCGTCATCCATGGGTGGTAGCTCATCTATCACTGTCACCTGCTGCCCCAATTCCTTTTTCAGGCATGATACATGAAAAACGTTATGAATCTTGCTGCCTTAGGGCAGCTCCAACTCATATGCAACCTGTCCAATCTTACGTATCACCCTATACAGCCCATAAAAGCGAGGCTTGAGCTTCTCAGCCCCCTTCTGCTTTAGTGACGATTGTCGGTATGGCTGTAATCGTAGGTAGACCATGTCCCCTACCTCGAACTGTTTCACCCGACCCTTGTCGGCATACAGCTTCTACTGGTTCTACACTATAGCCATGTTATCCTTGAGAGCCTGAAGAATATCCTGACTCTCTTGGATCCAAACCTTGGCTCTAGGAGCCTTTCTATCACCAAACATCACGTCAGCAAAAGATAAAGGATTATACCCATATAAGGCATAGAATGGTGACATACCAATGGACATGTGATGTGAAGTATTGTAGCCGTACTCCCCCAGATGCAGCCACTTCAACCATGCTCGTTGCTGCCCACTGACATAGTTACACAAGTAGCCCTCCAGTCACTTGTTAACTATCTCTATCTGCCCATCTGTCTGTGGGTGATAACTGGTACTCGGTGTCAACTCTGTCCCCACCAACCAGACAAGCTCCTGCCAAAACCCGCCCATGAAACAGTTGTCCCTATCACTGAAAATGGTCTTAGGAAGACCATGTAGCCTGAAGATCTCTCTAAAGAAAAGCTCGGCCACCTGTGCTGTTGTATAGTGTGCGGATATGGAAAAAAAATGGGCGTACTTTGTCAGTCGATCAACGAAAATAAAGATACAATCCTTGCCCTGTACCATGGGCAACCCTATGATGAAGTCCACAAATACTCTCCCACTTCCCCTCCGGAATGGGAAGAGGTTGCAATAATCCCGCGGGATGGCTCATCTCTCCCTTGTTCCTCTAGCAAACATCGCACTCCCGGATGTGCTGGAGTACGTCCTCCTTGAGGCCCTTCCATGAGAACCTCTCTCTAATGGCCCTGTAGGTTTTGGTAAACCCCTGATGTCCTGCCAATGGTGAATCATGTGATGCCTAGAGTATTTTCTTCTTGAGCTGAGACCCCTCAGTCAAGAAGATCCGGTCCTTGTAATAGATGATCTCATCGACTACCCTGTACCTGTCATCTGCCACATGCCCATCCAAAACCTCACATGCAAACCTGTCCTTGGAGTACTCTACTAAGAGTCGAGCCCTCCAGTCTGTATCCAAGCTTATAAGAGACAACGTGGCTAGTCTACATGAAAGGGCATCTGCTACCACGTTGTTCTTACCCTCGACATACTCAATGTCAAAGGCATATGCTTGGATCTTACTGATCCACTTCTGCTGCCTCTCCTGTAGCTGCTTCTGCTCCAAAAAGAACTTGAGGCTGTTGTGATCAGTCCTCACCCTGAACCTGTTACCCACCAAATACTGTCAATACTTAGCCAATGCATGCATGATGGCCAGCATCTCCTTGTCGTATATAGAATACAACCTCTCATGCGGAAGGAGCTTCCGGCTCTCAAAGGCTATAGGGTGACCTCCCTGCATCAACACTGCGCCGATCCCCTCTCCCGACGCATCACTCGAAAACAAATGGTTGCATAAAATCTGGCAATGCAAGCACTGAGCAGTTGCTCATAACCTCCTTGAGCCTGTCAAAGGCTCACTGCGCTGTATCCAACCAACTAAATGCCCCCTTCCTCGTCAAATCTGTCAGGGGTGCAGCGAGCTGCGAGAAACCTTTGACGAACTTCCGGTAGTAAGTACAAATGCCAATGAATCCTCAAAGTTCCATCACGTTTCTCGGCTCTAGCCATTCTTTGATGGCCCTGATCTTCTCCTCGTGGACTCTCACTCCGTCCACCCCTATGTTGTGTCCCAGATACAACATCTCCGTCAACCCAAACTCACACTTGGAGAGTTTGGCACAGAACTGCTGCCCCTGTAAGATACGCAATACTGTCTCAATGTGCTGGAAATGCTCCTCCCAAGTCCTGCTGTAAATGAAAATATCATCAAAGAATACCAACACAAGCTTCCTCAAGTGACTACGGAAGATGTGATTCATGCAAGACTGAAATGTATCGGGGCGTTGGTTAGCCCAAAAGGCATCACCAAGAACTCAAAGTGCCCATAGTGACACCTAAAGGTGGTCTTGGGAATGTCCTTCTCCCTCACGCGAATCTGATGGTACCCAGGTCTCAAATCGATCTTTGAGAAGAACCGTGCTCCCCTCAACTCGTCCGTCAACTCATCGATCCTAGGTATTGAGTACTTGTTCTTCAGGGTCTTCTTGTTCAGGGCCCTATAGTCAATGCACATCCTCAATGTACCGTCCTTCTTCTTCACCAACACCACAAAAGAAGCAAAAGGACTCGTGCTCGGTCGAATGTGCCCAAGAGCCAACAACTTTTGAATAGCCCGCTCAATCTCATCCCGATAGGCCTTGGGGTGCCTATAGGGGGTGGTGATCACTGCCTGTATGCCCTACTCAAGATCGATGGTGTGCTCAAACCCCCAATCCGGTGGATGTCCTGGTGGAATCTCCCCAAACACTATGGCATATCGATCTAGGATGGGCTGTATCTCTGGATGTGTTGTTTGCCCTCTAATCCCTGCTTCTGATGCACGCAGCTCCACTGCCCACTCTATGTCTCCCTTCCGAAAGACTGCCTCCATCCGATGAGCTAACACAGTCTGAGGCAGATGTGTGTGTTGTCCCCGTATCTTCTCATGCCTCCCTGTCTTCTCATCATCCCACTCCATCTCTAGGGTCTTCCAATCCATCATGACCTTCCCTAGAGTGATAAGCCACTGAACACCTAGTGTCATGTTGGTGTCCGAGATATCGACCACGAAAAAGTGGTCAATCAATGTGTAGGTGCCCATAGTCACTGAAAGCTCTGGAACATAACGAGCGCACGTCATGGTCTGATCTCCTGGGACCAAGACTGAAAACCCATCGAAGCTCTCTGTCTGTATACCTCTCCGCTCAACCATCTGTGCATCGATGAAGTTGTGGGTCGCCCCACTGTCAACCAAAACTGATAGTCGCTGACCACGTACTGTCCCTCGTACGCGTAGCGTTAGATACTTGGGAACTCCTCACAATGTTGCAAGGGCCCCTCCAATGGGTGCAAAAGATGCAGCACCTACTGCTAGCGGTGGAGGTGGCAAAGGTCCCTGTATAGCATGGCTATCTCCTGCCTCCACATCATCCTCGTCATCCTCTTCTCCACTGCTCTCGGAGAAGACCTCAATAAAATGTGCTTTGCCAGCAGCACATCGATGTCCCGGTGCCCATGGCTCCTGACATGTGAAGCACAACCGCTTCTTCTTCAACTCCCTCCTGACATCGTCCTCAATCTGTTCTCGTCCTAGATTCCCCTTTGGAGGTGGAATACTCACATCCTTCCCCTTAGACTGAAAAGGCTGTCTTTAGGGGTAAGGTGTCCGGGTCTTGGGTAAGACATCCTGTAAGTCCTGGGTCCTGCTGATAGCGTCCTGGAGTATGGCTGGCGTAGTGGATCGGACTAGACCCCGAAGTGGCTCTGCTAACCCCTCAACATACATATAGACCCTTCGCATCATGGATAGGTCTGGCACCACCACGGAGACCCTCAAGAAATCTGCAATGTAGGTCTCTGGGCTCCTTGTCTTCTTGAGCCTTGTCAGCTCAACAAAACGCTGCTCTGGATCCCTCTGATCAAATCGCTCCATCAATCTCTTGGTAAACTCCGCATATGTCGTCACTATAGAGTGCCCAAGTGTAATCATCCCATGAAACCACCAATCTTGGGCCTCACCATCCAAATGCAAGGTTTCCACCTTGATGACCTCTGCCTCCGACATCTGGTTAAGCTGGAAATAAATGTCCAGCTTCTCCACCCAAGACTTCGCCGAGCTGTTTGATGAACCATCAAACGTAGGCAAGTGGAATCTACTTGCTGCTCGGTGGGTGTCACCATCATGGTAATGTCGGTTTCCTCTGTGATGGTCGCGAGGTCTACTATCCTGCTAGAGCTTAACAAAGTCTCTGAATGAAAGAGCATCCCTGAACTCCTGCCCATAGACCTGGTACTCTGCATAATAATCGCCCATATAGCCAGGCTCTGTCTCCTGCTGGGCTCCGACCCCCGTGTTTGCTCCTAAGAACGTGGGCATGGTAGAGCGTGTAGGGGCATGCGAGGCCACCTGCTGCGCAGTATCATGCTACTCTGGCAAATGATGAAATGCACCCGATCCCTCACCAATCTGAAAAACCCGTGGGCTCTCACGTTGTCTGGCATCTACTGCTGTAAATCTCTGTCCCATCACCTCAATCTGCCTCGACAGATCCTACACTGATTTGAGGAGCATATCTGCAAATCTCTTCCCTTCCTCGTCTGCCATCAGATCCCTCTGCTCTGCGCCCACCACAGGCTCCTCCTGTTCTGCGTCCACCACCGGAACATAGTCTCCCTCTCCGTAGGTGTTCTCCAACCTACGCTCACTGTCTCTGTATTTCCTACCTCTGTAACAAATGTAGGGTTTCTCCCTCGATGTCATAGACTACTAACTCCACAAGCTGAGCCAGATCTATGCTCTGATACCACTGTAATATCCCTAACCCAGAATATTCCTCAAACCCCAGCAAAACTCCAACCAAATACATGCAAATGATATAATAACCGGGAAGCTCAAAATGACCAAAATAATAGTGGTGCAGCATATAATAATGTAAACATGAAATATAAGCAGATACTCAAGAAATGCAGTGAGAAATGCTAAGCCATTTTATTATACTGAGCAATAGAATGAGTACAGGAGGTGATCAGAAAGATGGCACCTCGACTTGCACAAGGCAAGTGAAGAAATACACTAAGAATAGCAAAGAATGGCCCCGCTCTGAACTGCGTCCAAACTGCTGGAGAATTGTCGTGCTACTACTATTGCTAGAAATCAAATGAGTAGTTGGGGCTGCTCCCCTCCTCAGAAAAGGCTGAAACTCTAGAATCAGACTCTACTCAAGAAACCCAGAAAAGCCCAGAAAGCTTTTCTAAAATGGTCGACCCCCGAAAATCACCCCTTTGGGGTTCTGCACAGTCCCTCAATGCCCTGCGCTGCCACTAAATGAAACCCTCCAGAAATCTGCCTGAAACCCCTGCCAAAACATTCCAATATGCAAGGGCTAATCCCCTGCTCTATCTCTCAGCACAAATCCTCCTGCAAACCCTCAACCCAGCCTTCTGCCAAAAGAACTGCGTCCCTCTCTCAGTGCTGCACAGTCCTCCAAAACGCTGATGAAAATGCTGTTGAAATGCTGATAAAGCTACTGCTGAAATGCTAATGGAAATACCTTGCCCGAGCAGGCACTCGAAGTCCCCTGGGGCTAAGGGTGAGATCTCCGAACGGAGACACTCAATGCACTAAACAATGCTGCAGACTAGCTAAACAGCGAGCATGCTCTAAGTCGAAATGACTATCACAAATGCTCATAACTGAATGATCCAAAATGAGGGGGCTCCTCTCTCTTTTATAGCCTTTGCCTCTCTCAAACCCAAGGCTCACCTCCTCCTACGTGATTCCCCTCTTGCCACGTGTTTCTCCCCTCCTGCGCAGTCCCTCCATGTGTCTGCGTGGGCTCCATTTTTGCATCCCCCTTTGGCCCCCTTGGCTCCCCTTTAAGTCACAACGTTGTGCTACTAGGAAGTGACTTTTTATTCTGAGTAGATGAATGAATGACCAAAATGAGTGCCTCTTGCTCTATTTATCAAAGAGCCTCCAAGATGACCATGTTGGCCCAGCTCGACTTTCCCCACCAACTTTGCTCCAATGGGAGTGTCTTCCACATGTGGGCCGTAATTCTCCATGGGGTGGCCCCCACGCTCCACTAGAACCGCGATATTTCCCTTCCTTCCTAATGTTTGGGCTCCCACTTAATCCCAAAATTCATGTGGGACCTCTGAACCCACATCTCCTAAGTGCAAACATGAAATAAGACGAAATTGGGCAAGATTGATATTTCCCTTAGCAATATTGCTAAGTGGGAATTTCACAGTGTGATCCTATTTTGAGTTTAATATTGATAGATTATTGTTATTTCACTAGTCAGTGACACGAACATTCTATTGATATATCCTATCTTAGGTAATCTAATTCACCATATGATCTAACAATTTTCTTGAGAATATAATAGAGATTTACAGGTACGCTATCCCTTGGGCTCCAAGTTCACAAACTATGGGGAAGAGTTGATTGTGTTTAGGCTTTGAGATTTCTCTATGGTATTTGATTTTGTAGAAAGTTTCAGCCAATATTTATTTTTCGAAATATACTCATCCATTGTTATTTATCCAAAATTATTTCTCCAAAAAAAAAAAATTGTAAATATTGTACATTTGTAAATTATTTCTAACCCATTTGTTTTGCAGCACTTGGGGTTTTATTCTTTTTGGGATTTAATATATATATATGGGGCTTTGGCATTCTTTGATTCATTTGTGCAAGTGAACTTCAAATTGCTCAAGAAGATTTTTGTTGGGGTTTTAAGGCAAGATCTACCCTCCATTCATTCTCCAGGCTCGGCGTCCAGCACTTTTGTAGTGATTTGTCGTGAATTTTGGCATTTGCAAGGGTCCCAAAAAACAATTTGAGGCCTCTAGGGCCTAACCGTCACCTCCTCGAGCGTAGTTGTGCCTTCTTTCCCTCTACGTCAACCTTTTCTCCTCATTTGGGTGACTCGCAGACCATTTTGGCCTTGTAAACCCTAGTCATAGCCTTCTTGGGGCCTCGGTGTCCCTCTAGGGGAGACGTCTAGCCTTTTAGAGGCCTCGGCCCCTATTTCAAGCCTAGCCATGGGCTTAGGCAGCCCTTAGGAGCCTTTGGCCCCCTTGAAACCCTAGTCGTAGGCCCTCTAGGGCCTTTCCTTGCGCAACATCAGCCTCTAGGGGCTTGATGTCAGCCCCTAGGGGCTTGTTTCCCTTTTTCATGTTCCTCCTTAGCCTTTCTCCGCTCTTGTTTGCCATTTCCAGCCCTTTGTTGACCCTTCTAGCCCTAGTCTTGGGGTTTTCTAGCCTTCTAGCCCTTGCCCTAGTCTTGTATTCAATCATTTCTGATTTTTGTATGATTTTAGTGGGCTAACATTGTGATTTTGCAGCGATAATATTAGAGCTAACTTGGTGATTGCAAGCAGCTAAGTCCATTGGAGACTTCATTATCCGTTTACAAGGCCTCACGGCCTCTTGGTTTGCTCTCTAACCCTCTTGTTTCATCACTGTACTAAACTTGAATTCTGAAGTATTTTATGACAGCAGCATATTCAGGGTCTAAACATACTCTAAATAAGCCTAAATTTACTAATTGATGACCTAAGGCATTTATAAATTATAATTAATCTAAAGTTGAATTTGAGTGCATGGAAGTGGGTTTTTTGCATACTGTTGGGTAATCTTCAAATCTGATATGTTTGCTACAACCACATACAGCAGTGATTAAATTTCGTAAAAGTGGCATAATAACTTATTTGTAATCATATTTTCTCTATGCATATTTGATCAATTCTTGAAGGCTGTCATAATAATTTAAGCTTTGATATCTACAGCATAAAAATATGATATAAAATTACAGTGGTGAAAAAAGTGGTTGAAAGTCATCTAATCTCATTTAGCTTCTGTTTCTTGCATCTTGTGGATTTTGGACAAGTGTTTAATTGGATAATTGAGTGTTTTTCCTATCGTTGCAATCATATGATTATTGGCTGATCCATATTGCATTTCTGCATAATCATCATCTATTTGCACTCTTGCATCAACACACATAAGTGCTCTGATCAAGCTGATAAGTGTTTAACAAGTTTGGCTAATTGCTCTAAGTGATATTGTGGATTATCTCTCTCAATTTTTCGTTTCTCATTGTTGAATTGGAGATTTCTTGTAAGACATCTAGTTTTCTCTCTTATATATCTAATTGACATATTGATAACATGTTTGTCACTTGAGCAATTGTCTATTTGTATCATTTTCTGGCACCGTTAAGTTTGGAGCACTTCCTCTTGTGGTTGAGGTTGTTATTCACTTACTTGTTTAAGTACCGTATTGTTCATAATTAAAGATCGTCATAACTAAGTACTCAAGGAATTTTGATAATCTCACCTTAAGGGCACTCATACCTTGCACTTGCATCTTATGATAAGTCTCTTGCATTAATTAATTAACTTCCAAACATAAGCTTGGTTGATAGAGAGATAGGCCTGTCTTTCTCACCTAGCTTGAGCAGTCTAGCACCTCTCTAGTAGTTAACACGATGACCTTGTAGTCATCAGAGCCACAGTCTCTACAGCGCCAAAGGCACTAGGTGGTTAGAACCCCAGGGTAAGTATCGTTAACCAAGCCTCCACTTGCTTTCTCCCGGTTTCTCTCTCACAACTTACTCTAGAGACTAGCTTCAAAACAATTAAGAGGAAGGATACACTTAGAATAGGCATATAATTTACAACAAACCAAGATTTTTCATCTCACCCAGATTGTAGGATTTGCATCTCATTTAGGATATTGAAGCATCCTTAAGCAACAATTGTTCATCCGGTGACTTGGTAAATAATTTGTTCTAAGCAAGTAATTGACTCCACTTAAGGCACTGATCTTCCATAATAAATCTAATCAAATCATTTAAATTGCTAATTCGACCAAGTTGCTAGGACATTCAACTGTGTCCCAGATTTGTTGGTTTCCAATGAATCTTCCATCTTCACATTTCATAGGGACTACCCCCCATAGCTTGCTATAGGGAGACAACTAGAATGGAGAGGACAGGGATCAGAGTGACAACCCCCGCCTTGAGCGTGTCGCATCTTGCCTATACAGTTTGGTCGACAACAAGACCACCTAGCAAGACCAACTTAAACTCAAGTTTAAGATACCATTCATTAGAGATTAAGATCATAAATGCATATAAGTGGACAACACTTAATGTTAAGGGCATATTAATACTTCAAATCGAGATCACCTTCACATATCTAACTAGACCAAGTCCCGTAAAAATGTTCCCTACATTTGCAGGAGTGGCTAAGTACTCAACCCCATTAGGTGATTCCAACCCCCAAGGGGAGGCAGTGTTTCCAAGGTCAACCCTTCCATCCATGGTTTTACTAAAAAAAGGTGGTGATGGAGGGGAAGGACTTCATGACCAAGCGCCAAGGCCAAGGGACCAACTAAGAGTGCACATCCTGAGTGTATAGATGTAATGGAGGGGAAATCATGGACACATGAGTTACCCTTCTTGGCTTGCTTTTTCCACCCCTTTGATGGGCCTTTTACTTCTTTTTGATAATGCTTTTATTTGATACATAGCTCAAAGATCAAAGCTTTCTCTTTATGGTATAGCATTTCTTTCACCCCTTAAGATGTGGCAATTTCTTTCTCATTAGGGTTGGGACATGCAATGGTTCCTTTTGATGAGATAGAGCATCAAGTGCTCAGGAATCAGGTAATGGTTAAAGAGGAGGGTTGAGCTCATGCTAGGCTTCTACCCACACACTAACTTATGTCCTCACCATCTTTTGCATTTTAATTTTTCTTTTCTTTCTTTGTGGCCATCCTATGCTTTTTCATTCTTTTCGCTGCATCAACTTCCAAGGCAATGTTTTCTGGCCCTACGCAAGGATGAAGATAATTGAGTGCCAAATCCCAATGAACCAATGACAATCAACCCAAAGAATGGAGGCGATATAAAAGGATGATAATGTGTCATGAAAGATGTTAAAGTATGGTGAAGGAGAATGGACACACTATTTCAATCTATGTCTTCCAAGTAGTGCCCCTCCTAGAACCCTAAATCCTTAGGGGAGGTCCCATTGGAGTAGGGCTAAAGATTAAACCCCCCCTCCCCCCCGGGTAAGGTGAAAGAACAAGTTTACAATCAAGATCAGTCATCCATCCAGATCACCACTTTATTCATAATAAATGCCCAAAACATTAAGTAAAAGCATTCGATTGCAAAATGATCAAAGTACCTTTTGAGTGGTAGCCCACCTTCATCCAAGAGGAATGCCGGATGGTGAGAGGTGTATGTTTGGTGTAGATGGTGGAGGAACTGGCATATCATCATCAATAAGCAAATGTGTAGGGATGCTGGATGGCTGGTTGTCCAAGCTAGGAGAAAATGTTTTCTCCTACGGGGTTACCCACTTTGGTGGGTAACAGGCCACACATAGTGTCTGACTCAGGTATGCATGGGATCACAGGCAGTCACCAAGATTTTACTGTATACCAACTAGCTAAGTTCAAACATAAACATGTGACATTAAAATGTACCTTGAGGGTAGATAGAAATTTTTGAGCTTAGTTAAGGATATTCATAAGACAATTTGGCTAGACAGAATATGTTGAAAACAAGCCCTATATGCATACCTGATTATGTCCCATTGCAGGAGCTGCACAGTAAATCACCCGTGCATCAGCCAGTTCACTTGCTTGAAGAACTAATGAGGGCCCCAATTCTGTGTCTCCTGAGAAAGAGTCAGAACCCCCATTCACTGTTACAGAACATTTCAGTTTGACTTTGGTATGCCTGAAAGAACTAGACTTGCATTGTGGTAATTTCTCCATCGGTACTGCCCCAAATAAATTACAGCAGATTTTAGATGAAGAACATATACAACCAGCAAAAAGATTATGATAACCTGATCAGATTTTCAAACAAGTCATTAGAACTGCAAGTATATGCAAACATGCAAAAGAATTTCATACATGTCTACAAAAGGCCAATGACATGGATAGAACATAATTGATAATATCAACATTTACCATTGAAATTTACAATCTGCAAAAGTTAGAATTTATTGAACTGTATCTAAACTTTGAAGAGACCTAAAACAGATATTCTTGGCAAATCTTGTTTTTCTAAATATGAAAATGCATAAGCTAACATAAACCTATTTCATAAAATATTAAATCATTATTTTTTTAAATAACCTATAGCGACAAGAAAATACTTGGAAGAGAAGAGGAACCTATCCAATGGATTGCACATAGTCCTCAACCACCAATGCTTAGTACGTGTTACGGGTCAAATTCTCGCTAGAAGGAAAAGTCCTAACCTTAACGGGAGAGCCTAAAGGCAACTATTAGGTAAGCCACCCACTATCACCTTGGTGGATTTGTCCCACACGTTAGACTATAGAAATCCTAGTCTATGGCAGTATTCCTATGGTCAATTTAGCTAAACTCATTGTATAAGTGGAGTGATCCTTTAGCTTAAATTGATTATGAAAATTATTAACCAAACAACCACTTTATTTAGAATGTGATAAATGTGATGCAAATTCTTGTTTGATCATTATCAAATTAACACAAGCTTCCAGCTATGATAAAATGTCAAAACATGAACCAATCAAGAACTTGTGTTTTTTTAAATGCTGGAAATGATTTTAATTGAGGTGTGACAAACTCAAATAACCAGGTGAAAGGAAAAAAATATTTGTTTATCACCACAATGATTTATCAATTATGCCTCAGGTGATGTTCACAATCATGTGTTATGCAAGAGTGTTCAAATCTGGTTATGGGTCAACAATAACCATCCATTCAAATGAATGATCCAAGTGCAATAGGAAATTATGATGCTCACAATGTTACACTTGGATTGTCAAGTTATTGGAATATTTAGATCCATCTATCAACACAATAGTGCTTGCAATGATCAAGATACAAGAGTGCTTAGATCATGAAATAAGTCATCAAATAAAAATCACCACTTTTGTCCAATACATTCTACTTAAAACTCATAAGAAATTATTTAAATGCTTAGCTTATGAAAGGTTGTCAATGTTGTGTATCAAATCATGAAAGGAAAACCTAACATGGCACATTTAAGATTAAGTTATGATAACTAGCACCTTGGTGCAACAATGTTGAACTGTTTCAATTGTAAATCTGTTTATGATTCCTTATTGCAGCAGATTCAGGATAACAAAGATCATTCAAAGTAAACCAACATTTAAGTCAACTCTTAAGCACGAGTATTATGCCAGCAGTTGCAAGTAAAAGTTTGTTTCTAAGCAAGTCGTTTGATCACATTAAGCATCAACTTTATCCTCAATTGTGTTTCAAACATGAATAAAGTGAGATATTTAGAAATATACACCCATATTCATATATTCCGGTAAAGCGAGAGCAAGAAAGTAAGACACCAAGCTCTTAGATCAACATTTAAGCGCATCATGCATCATTTAGATCATTAAGAACATTATACCAAGGATCAAAGGATGTTTCAAGAATAAACCCTCATTAACATAGATTACCAGCAAAGATTTAGTTAAATGAGTGATACATTGCAAATCATTACAAGTTCTATGCCATCGACTTAGTGTATTTAAGGATTTAGATCATTAATTGTCTGAAACGTTGGATTAGACAAGTGTTTAAGTGCTATCAAACCCTCATCCAGTGAGGTGTGTCCAAATAAACTAATCATCATTAAACCTTCAAAGCATTAAATTGTTAAGCCTTCTTCATCATTGTTTGAGTGCAATAGGTAAGACTAAGCATAGATTAGACAAAACGTTTAATATCCAATTACGTCACAACTCATTATCAATGTGTTTCCAGCACTTAGAGAGAAAGTCAAGTAGACTCAATGAAAATTTAGCTTGCATCAGGCATACTTAAGCCTATTTATTGATTCTACTTAATCTATCCAATAAAAGTTAACTTTAGAACCAAAGATCCAAGTTGCTTCACTAGTTAATCGTGTGTTAAAGGCATAAACAAGTGAAACATGTAAAACACTAATAGATCAAGCTTGTAAAACAAATAATTTGCCTAATCATTCACGTCTATACTAAATCCAAAACAATTTAACCTAAGACGTGAGCAAGCAATCTAGATCTAATGAAATAGAAATTTTAAAACTTAGATTGCAATGTAACAAAAACTAAAAAGAGAAATTTAAAATTTTGACCGAAATATTGATGGGATTAGTACCAGTGCCTACTATTATCGCAAAAACTATCAGGCCTAGTGCAACGCCTCACAGAGATCAGACACCACTGTCACCTCAGTGTCTTCTCCACGGCTATTTAGTGTTGGATGTTATCCCTGTTACTGGTCAAACTAGCAGGGGTCCCTACGAAGCAACTACTAGGTCAAGTGGCAACAATGGAGCAAAAGTCCACTGTCACCTCAATTAAAGCTCCCTGCTCTTTACGGATTTTCATCAATGGGAGAAGTCTCGATGCTAGGGAAATCACTAGGAGAAATATATCAATGGTATGTGTGGGTAGTGATTTCAAGAGCCTATTCAAAGGAGAGACTCTAATTATGGGGATTGCTTGCTTTAGAAGCAAGGTGAATGACTTTCCAAGTAGGGCTAGATAGTAGGAGGAGACCTAGACCTAGGGTTGAGGAGTATTTCTTGATAAGTAGTGCCCTAGACCAAAGAATCCTAAAAGAATAGGGTTTTCCAAGCAATCCTTGTGAAATTGGAGTCACAAGGTTGCAGGACCACGAAGAAGCCCTAGTGGGCCCAAACGGACTAGGATGAGTGGCTATGCCTAGTGACAAGGTTGTGGAACCCCAACCTCTACTACATTGTTGTTGGAGGCGAGCTGCTTATTTTGGTGTTATGTGTGGATGATTTGATTTTGACAGGTGCAATTAAGCTCATCCTAGAGTGCAAGAGACATCTTGCAGGCGAGTTTGAGATGAAGTATATGGGGTTAATGCACTATTTCCTTGAGCTAGAGGTTTCGCAAGGTGATGGAGAGATCTTCTTGGGGCAGGGCAAATACGCCTTGAGGATTCTGAGGAGATTTCACATGCAAGATTGCAAGCCCATGACCATGCCTATAGTCACAAACTAGAGGAAGATGAATACACCCAGATCAGAGCGAGTAGATCCTTCACTTTATGACAGTTAATAATGTCGCTCATGTATTTGGTAAACACGCAGCGAGACAGATGTTTTGCAGTTAACTCTTTAATTCAATTTATTGTCGAGCCTACCAGAGTGGATTGGGTTGTTCCTAAGCACATATTGAGATATCTCAAGGGGAGAGTGGAGCTTGGATTGTGGTCTAGATAGGTTGATGAGATGAGGCTTAAGGGCTTCACTAATGTAGATTGGGCAGGGAGTTCCATGTTAGTTTTTGTAGCATCAGACAAGTGTTCTAGTCTCAAATTTGGTCAAAGAGGCTAAGAAACACAAGATCTCCAAAACACGGAAAAGGTTTTGGGAGAAAACACCAAGAAACTGTTATTTTTTGGTAGCATTGGAAGTGCTCTAGCCTTGAAAATTGGTGGAGAGGCTAAGGCACATGAGTTCTAAAGAACTCAAAAACCGTTTGGTGAAATTCCACCCGGATTGTATTTTATTAAAATAATTAATATTTTTAATGGGGTTCCTAAGTTTAAACTTAGGGAAATTAAAATATTAATGGGTATTAATCAAAATATGGGTGAGAATAATCTAGAAGGTGGATCAAGTCATGTTTTAATCTTAGCCGTTGATTAGAGACTTAAACTCGGTCGTTGAAGACTCAACAGGAAAAGTATAAAATGGAGGCTTGGAGTTCATTTGGAAACACACACACAGAGATTGAGGAAACCGATTTTCTAAGGTGAGAAGTTCTCAGGAGGAAAATCGATTAGGGAGATCTTGCAGCTGAGGGGCAAAGAGAATCCGGGAGGACTTTCCGGAAAATACAAAACAGAGAGGCGAAGAGAGCTTGGAGAGAGGTAGCGCAATAGCCAGGAGAGCTGACGCAGAAAAATTGTCTGTCATGCAGAATCCAACACTGCCAAAATTGTCAGGAACTATCAGAACTATCGGAACTACTGGAACAGTTGAGAGAGCTGATGCAGAGGCAGCGCAGTAGCAAGGAGAGCTGATGTAGAAAAGCTGCCTGTCACGCAAAATCCAGAACAGTCGGAACTATCGGAACTACCAAGAACTATCAGAACAACCGGGAGAGCTGACGCAGAGGACAGAGAAGGTGACGTAGGGCTGACGCAAAGCCAGCGTAGAAATAGTCGGGGTTATCCAGTCTTGTGCTGGATCAGCGGGAATTCTGCCGGGTGAAGTGAGGTAAAACTCACTTAGATTTTCCGCCAATATTTTCTCTCTAAAGGATTGCTAGAAGAGCATCCTAGAGTTGTATTCAGATATTTCTCCTACATAATAATAAACCCTAGAACTACTGCACCGGTTTTCCCACATTGAGTTTTTTCGGGGACTATTGTGTCCAAAAATAAGTGTCTTATGTATCTTGTTCTTTGCTCTAGTTTTTGTTTCATGAGATCAAATATTTAATTAGTGTCGGCTGCAGAAGTAATTTGCTTCAGTGTTCAGAAAAATAACTTGATGAATGTAATTTAAAAATCAAGTAGGTGAAGTAGATTCAGATTTGTTGTAGTAGGGGTTCCTAGAGTCTAGGAATTTTCACATGGTATCAGAGCATTGATTTTGAAACAGGAAGAGCAGATCCACTGCTAAGTAGTGAGGCCGAAAGCTACACTTGGCAGCGATTCGAATCCCTTTGAAGGGATTGGGCAGTCCTTGCCGGGAAGCAGATCCAAGGAAATCTCTCTTTGAGTGAGACGAATAAGAGGTACAATTTCCAGTTCGTGAGTTTGAAGAGGCAGAGAGAGTGATGCAAAGCCTCAGCGCAGGGCTTGAAGGGCGTAGTTTCTGCCAGAGCAGAAATCTGTTGGAAAAGAACGAAGACACGTAGAAGGGGAATTTTCTCCTCAAAGAACTTTCTGCCAGAAAGTTCAGATTTCTCACATGCTAAGCGACTGAGCAGTGCTAAGCAGTGACTAGAGGAGTCAGTTCGACAGTTGGGTGAGATGGCATCACATGGGATCAGAGATCAGGACAGGTTGGACGGAGCCTCCAACTATGTCATATGGAAGACCAGAATCTTAGTTGTTCTAGAGGAATATGATCTCGAGGCCTACGTCAAAAGTGTTGTAGTTGTTCCTGCTGACAACAATCAAAAGAAGAAGTACAAGGCCGAGCAGGGGAAGGAAAAGAGGCTCATTCTTGATGGTGTTCGAGATCATGTGGTCTTACACTTGCAGGGCAAGGATACATGCCAAAAGATGTGGGAAGCCTTGTCTTCTTTGTATGAAGGCTATTTCGAACAACAGAAGATGTATTTAGAGCAAAAGTTGCAGCGTACCTTGATGCAGAAAGGAGAAGGGGTGAACCTCTATCTTCAACGTCTTTAGGACACTAGATGCCAGCTTGTTGCAGTGGGGTCCACTCCTCAGCCAACTGTGATGGTGAGGATAGCCCTGAATGGAGTCTCAGATGAATGGCAAGTTTTTTTCCAAAGCATATTGGGCAGAGAAAAACTACCTTCATGGGAGGAGATGTGGGCGACTCTTCAACAAGTGGAGTTAAGGAGGGACCTAGTGAAGGTCAACCTCAATGGCAGCAGTGGGAGTGGCACAAAGACAAAGGAGGAGGAGGAGAACGCTAATCAACATTAAAGAGGTAGCAGAAGCCGAAGCGGAAGAAGGACATTTCGAAGGTGAAATGTTTCATATGTGGCAAAATGGGTCACTTTGCATCTCAATGTCCTTTGAAGCAAAACGATAAGCGCGAGAAGCATGATCCAAAGGTTGCAGCCTCGAAAATAAATGAGGAAGAGTATGCCATGACTGCCCACGCATCTCCAGGAGGGAGATGGGGCGCTATTGAGTTGTAGTCAGGACTACATGTGGGCAGGATCCTTGAGGAGTCCACCTCTTGGATCAATTCCTTGCTATGGGAGCCCAAGATTCAGCAGTAACGAGATGGACTTAGTGTCAGATGATGCAGTGGAGTGTTTGGAGGACAGATGCAGTAGCTGGGGACTAGAGACTGTTCAGCGTAGAGCAAGGTTGGCAGCAGTGTAGTTGGCACAGTGCAAGAGTCAGCAACAATGCAAAAGATTCAGAGGGTCAGAATCAGCAGCAGTCAGATTTCAACATTCATTGTATTATGTTGAACACAGTTAAGTTCAGCTAATTTTGGATCTTTTTCAGTTACTTCTCTCAGCGACTGAGTTGTAGTACAGATGCAATGTTAGCAGTGGCAGTGCTAGCAACATAGCAAATGCAACGTTTGAGCGGGAGGTGTAGTATGGATGCAGCAGTGGCAGTAGCAGTGTCATGGGCAGTAGTACAGTAGCAGTAGCAGCACAGTGTTGGTGATAGCAACAATGCAGAGAGCAGGTGCTTCAGGAACAGAGCAGCATTGCAGGTGGACATTGTGGCTAGAGCACTTTCCTTACTAAGAGGGAGTGTTGGCTTTTGGTAGCATCGGAAGTGCTCTAGCCTTGAAAATTGGTGGAAAGGCTAAGGCACATGAGTTCTAAAGAACCCAAAAACCGTTTGGTGAAATTCCACCCAGATTGTATTTTACTAAAATAATTAATATTTTTAATGGGGTTCCTATGTCTAAACTTAGGGAAATTAAAATATTAATGGGTATTAATCAAAATATGGGTGAGAATGATCTAGAAGGCGGATCAAAACATGTTTTAATCTTAGACGTTAGTTAGAGACTTAATCTCGGCCGTTGAAAACTCAACAGGAAAAGTATAAAATGGAGGCTTGGGGTTCATTTGGAAACACACACACACAGATTGAGGAAATCGATTTTCTGAGGTGAGAAGTTCTCAGAAGGAAAATCGATTGGGGAGGTCTTGCAGCTGAGGGGTAGAGAGAATCCGAGAGAAGGACTTTCTAGAAAATGCAGAACAGAGAAACGGAGAGAGCTTGCAGAGAGGCAGCGCAGTCGCCGGGAGAGCTAATGCAAAAAAATTGCCTATCATGCAGAATCCAAAACTGTCGAAACAATCAAAACTGCCGAGAACTGTCGGAACTGTCGGGAATTGCCGGAACAACCGGGAGAGCTGACGCAGAGGCAGCGCAGTAGCCGGGAGCGCTGACACAGAAAAGTTGCCTGTTACGAGAATCCAGAACTACCGAAACTATTAGAGCTGCCAGAAACTGTCGGAACTGCCGAGAGAGCTGACACAGAGGGAAGAGAAGGTGACACAGCGCTGACGTAGAGCCAGCGCAGAAATAGCGGGGGTTAACCAGTCTTGTGCTGGATCAACCGGAATTCTGCCAGGTGAAGTGAGGTAAACCGTAAAACTCACTCAGGTTTTCCACCGGTATTTTCTCTAAAGAATTGCTAGATGAGAATCCTAGAGTTGTATTCAGATACTTCTCCTACATAATAACAAACCCTCAGAACTGTTGCACCGATTTTCCTACACTGGGTTTTTCAAGGGACTATTGTGTCCAAAAATAAATGTGTCCTATGTACCTTGTTCTTTGCTCTAGTTTTTGTTTCATGAGATCAAATATTTAATTAGTGTAGGCTGCAGAAGTAATTTGCTTCAATATTCAAAAGAATAACTTAACGAATGTAATTTAAAAATAAAGTAGGTGAAGTAGATTCAAATTTGTTGCAGTAGGGGTTCCTAGAGTCTACGAATTTTCACAGAAACAACTCAATTAAATTAATTAATCGATAATTAAAATATGCCGAAGTCTAACTTAGGGAAATCAATTAATAAAGGGAATTAATTGGAAAAAGTGAGAATGCCCTAGAAATTCACACAGATTGAGTTTGAGATGATCTTAGTCGTTGATGGGGATCTAATCATGTTCGTTGGTTCACCAACGAGAGATTATAAGAGCAAGACGTTGGGATGGAGATAGAAACATTGAGTGAGGGAGATCTAGGCAAATTGGATTTCCTAGAGAGCAGAGATTCAATGTCAGGAATAATTCGAGCTAGAGATCGAATAGCAAAGGCTAAGAAGCAGTAGTAGAGAGATGCTAGAGGATTTTCCAGTCCCGAAAAGGAAGCAACAGAGAGGTTTAGTTATTCCACGGGAGGCTGCGCAGTAACCTCAAGCAGGCAATCCGATTCAGCCAAAGGGGAGATTGATTCAATTGTTGGTGGCTGGGATTTTCACCAAAAGGCCAAGCGAGTCACTTCTAGAGGAAGAGAGAAGTAGAGTTGCAGGATTCAGAGAGTTTCGGAGGTAATGCAAGTAGGGCCTACAAAAGCACTGTGCAGAGGCTCACGTAGGGGCAGTTCGACTAGCCAGTTTTGCCAAATTTCGGAGTTGGGATCAGTTGTGGAGTTCAGGCATTTGCCTCTCAGATATTTTGGCCAGATATTTATTGTTGGATTGCCAGTTTGGGCATCCAGATATTGTACTCAGAATTCTGCTGCATAATAATAATAATAATAATAAAACCCTCATTTGTTGCATCGATTTTCCCACATTGGGTTTTTCCAGGGACATTTGTCCAAAAATAACGGTGTCAATTTTATTGTGTGTGTGCTCTATTTTCTCAGTTTCCAATTTATTTTCTGTAGCATTTTTATTGTGAAGAAATTGCAGTGTGATTTATTCGTTATTTTGTCGTAACAAAATAAACTACATAATTAATCAATTAGAAGAATAAATTACAGTTGTTGCATTTCAAGGAATTTTCACATGGTATCAAAGTAGTGTTGAAGACAGATTAGAAGAGAAGGAGAAATTTTGCAGCTTCAGAGGGAGTCTCTAAGCAAAAATTTTGGGTCTGTGCAGAGGCCCAACAAGGTAGTGCAAATTGCTGGGCAGAAGGGTTCAATTTCCAGTTGCAGGTTCAGGAAAGTTTGAATAGCCCAGAAGCAGTACCAGCAAGCAGTGGTGTTGCCGAGAAGCAATTCTAGTGAGCAGATCTCGGCGCAGTGATTTTGTAGTAGTTTTTGCAGTAGCAGATCGGTGTTGATCGGAAGAGAAAAGCACACGAAATTATACTCACGGTGTCTTCAGTAAATTGACCAGAAACCTCCAGTATGACCATACACAGATTTGATATTCAGGTGGCTACAAATTTGTCTTCCAGATTGGAGGAAGAGTTTGCTCAGACAGTGTGCCTATCTAGCTCATCTTTAGAGGGAGTCCGGCATATAGACAGTGGAGCATCAACTCACATGACAGGAGTTAGAGATCACTTCTCCAGCTACAGTAAGGACATGGACTTCCAAACAATAATGGGAAACAGGACTAAACGTACTCCAGTGGGGAGAGGCACCATTGACATTCAGGGGGAGTCAAGAGCAAGCACCAATGTTACAGATGTATTGCAGGTGTCGGGACTAGGTATGAACCTGATTTTAGTATCCCGGTTACAGGGAAAGGGATATGATGTCCACTTTGTAGGGAAGAAGGTATTCATCAAACACAATTGAAATAGATTGGGGTACGAAGCAAAAGACTGTATAAGTTGCAATTTGACTCTCCAATGGCACTAGTGAGCAATGGCAATAACAGTGGAAGAGACCTGAATGAGTTATGGCATAGGAGGATGGGACATTTACATCATGGAGCACTTAGAATGCTTAGGGAAACAGTAACAAGTGTTCCAGAATTAGGCACAGAACATGATGATGTGTGCAAAGGGTGCGTGATTGGGAAATATGCTAAGGCAGCATTCCCAAGAAGTGACAACAAATCAGATGGTGTGTTACATCTTATACACTCAGATATTTGTGGCCCTATGTCCATTAGAGCTCTCAGAGGGTACAAATACTTTGTTACCTTCATTAATGATCATTCCAGGAAAACTTGGATTTATTTCTTGAAGACCAAGGATGAGGTCTTCGGTCACTTCAAGGAGTTTAAGGCTCTAGTAGAGAATGAGACAGGGAAGAAGATCAATGTGCTACAGATAGTGACTTCATGGGTTTCTGTACGAAGAAACGCATCAAGAGGGAGTGGACGGCTCCATACAATCCACAGCAGAATGTGGTAATGGAGCAAAAGAACAAATCTATAGTTGGGGCTACAAAGGTGATGTTATATGACTAGGATTTGCCCAAGTTCTTGTGGCCAGAGGCATGTAACACGACAGTGTATATCCAGAACAGGGTTCCTCACAGGGCATTGGGGAAGATAACACTAGAAGAAGTCTTCTCAGGGAAGAAACCAGGAGTCAGTCACTTCAGGATCTTTGGTAGCATAGCTTATTGCCTTGTACTAGATGACAAGTGTACCAAGTTGGATCAAACTGCAGAGAAGGGGTATTTCATTGGGTATAGTGAAACCTCTAAGGCATACATGATCTATATTCCTAACAGTAGGAAGATCATCGTGAGACAAGATGTGAAGTTCATGGAGGACAGAGCCTTCTAAAATTCTCACAAGTTGCCAGCAGGTGATCAGAACAAGCCAGCAGAAGCTCCATTAATCCAGTAGTAGGAGTAGCCACAAGGGTATCCGCAGAGACAGTCGCAAGGTTGGTCACAAGGATCCAGTACAGTGACTAGTAGTAGCACATCCTCAAGTGCAGGAGAACTAGTGAGTTCGCAGCAGACGTAGCAGCAGAGGTAGGATAAGGAGTTGTTTAATCCTCCCACCACTAGTGGTGAAACCAGTAGGGAAGTTCGTCAAACATTGAGAGATGCAAAGGAGTTCATTGGAACTCCTAGGACGAAAAGTACCAAGCATTGGTGGCACGGGTTGTTGAACCTTCCAACTATCAAGAGGTCGCACAACATTAGGTGTGAGTAGATACCATGGTAGAAGAGTAAAGCTCTATCATGACGAATGAGGTTGGGAGGTAGTGTCGAGGCCTAAGGGCAGGTCAGTTGTGCGTTCTTGATGGATCTCTAAAATCAAGTACGTTGCAGATGGCAGCATGGAGATGTACAAGGCTAGGTTTGTGGCAAAGGGGTATGCGCAGAAAAAAGGAATAGATTATGAGGAGACCTTCACCCCAGTTGCCAGATATACTTCCATCCAATCAATTATATCTCTAGCATCGTAGATGGGATGGGAGATTCACCAGATGGACGTCAAGACTTCCTTCTTAAACGGGGTGATAAAGGAGGTAGCCAGAAATTTGCCTAAGTCTGGAATGGCACCCTGTGGTGGGAGACAAGCAAGTTGACATGCACAGGCTGGCAGGCCACTGAAACTCAGTCGAAGCCTATGTACTTGATCAGTGCAAGACATGCTACTAAGGATGGTTGGTAGGGAGGCTCGAAAATTAAGCTAAGGCAAAATTTTGGAGGGTGGTTGTAGCCGCTATAACACTTTGCGACACACTGGTAGAACTCCAGCTCTCTGAATGGACCTTGTTCCGTGAAAAGCAAGTCTAACTCCTCCGGAAGTATTGTTCAATTCTTAGATCTTCTTGATTTCCACACTAGCTTGATTGAAAGATGTAGCAACTTCCATGCTCTTGGTCGCTCAGCACACATTCCAAGCCAAGTCAACACATTTGTTTCGATTTGGGATGAGGGGTATATTGGTACATAAGCAATATGATGGTCAGAGTTTAAGTTTCATCTCTGATGTTGCTCCGCTGCCAGCAAGCCTGGACAGTACCCCGACGGAGTCATGGAGGAACACAAGCATCACTCTGCTGCCAGCGAGCCTGGTCAGTACCCTAGCGGAGTTACTTGCATCACCTCTCTGTGCAAGAAGCCTTTCACTTCTTTCGCCTTAGTCATTTTCATTTTTCAAAATTTTCACATTTTCATTTTTTTTTCATTTTTTCATTTTCATAACTATGCATAGCACATATTCATTTCAAAGGCAAAAGAGGGATCTCGACTTATTAAGAGAAGAAGAGGTTGTTCCTTTAGAGAATTATTTTTGTATATATCTCTGATGTGCTTGTTAAGGTTTCCCCCCTCACGTTACTCTACTTGACTAAGCTGACAAGGGTTAACCCAAAACAACTGACTAGAGTAGGTGATACTAGTTAGCGTGCAAGTGTTGTGTTTTCATCAAGGTTCACTTCAAACAGCACGTATTTTCCATTGGTGTATCATGGACTGAAGATAGCAAGTTCTACATACAGAGACAGGACAACAGATAACCAAGTATTGATAACTGCACAAGTCCTCTTGCACTTTACCTTTGCTTGTTTCAAGAGTCGTACAAGGTTTCATGCAAAACTAAGCTACAAACGTAAACAAGCAGACAAACAACTAAAAGAGTGAAGAGCAGAAGAAAAATGTGAAAGCAAAGCGAGTAAGAAAACAAGCATGCAAGCAAACAAGACAAGAAGCGAACACTACTCCTACTCCTAAGCTAACGGTGCATGAGCCCGATCACGTGAAGTGATATTTCCAATGCAGCCACCGACGCATTGGTCAACCCATGTTGGTGAAGGCATGGTTCGTGAATAGTGTAGTCGCGCTAACCAGCAAACATGAAAGATATAACAATGAAGACAAACACACTCCGAGCTTAAATGCATCCACAGAAAAGGGATGAGTGAAAGAACATGGCATGCAACCCATGAACTTATTGTGGTGTTGTGCTACACTGCATGCAGATGTTAAGCATATGGATTCTCTTGACTGTGACATGCAAGCAAATGAGAGAAACAAAGACAACTTGTGTCGCGCAAGTGTGCTTGCCATGTAAGATTCCTCCAATGCATGAGTGATGGGATCATGTAGTTCGAGTGGAGAAAGGGAAATCTTTGCGTGCAATTGATCTTCAATGCATACAGATGAGTGATGAGGAGCCTTGAGTGTATCAACAATTTCCTGATCAGAAGTGGAACCAACTTCAGGACAGCGAGGGCCTGACATAACCATCAACTCAGGCTGAAGTGCCTCAACAGTCTGTGGGGTTTCGAATTCGTCGACAGATAGATCATCATAAATAGGTGGCTTTGAAAGATCAACAACAACAGAATCATCATCGTGATCGAATACGGAAGTAAATGGATCATGACAACTATGATCAAAAAAATCAATGATTTCGTCGGCATCCTCATGATCAGATAAATCAAATAGAGGGGTAGATGAGAAGCAAGAATGTTCACCCTTTGTATTTCCGGGAAAAGCAGATGAAAAATCAAGTGGATTTTCAATGAGTAATTTGTCCTCTTCGCTATCAAATGATGGACTGACATCCGGTGTGTTCTGCGAAAGATCAACAATGGGTGCATTCGTTAATGGATTTACACAAGGAAAATCAAAGATGGCGGAATCACCAAAGATGTCAGGGAAAAGCGGAGGAGGCGCAAACAGAAGGGGATCATCCTTCGCCGCGGGTTGATGTTCAATTTCCCAGTCATACTCCTTATGAATGACAGCTCAGGTTGGTTGTGCAACACCAACTCCGTTGATGGCTTGATCCTCGTTCACAACAGGTATAGAGTCCGGAACAGAAGAACACAAGATAGTGCAATTTGGAGGATCAACATAAGTTTGAACACGAAAACGAAGGTTGAGGTAACACATGCATGTGACAACCCATGGGCTTCGAAACCAAATCTACGCGAAAATTGAGAGAAGTGATGTTGGGAGGATATGACAGTTGAACAAATGTGTGTGCATGTTTTCCCACATCACTCTGCGGTGGTGAAGCTGTTCGATGAGGGGACGGCGGACAGTCACTTGTGACAGTGACTATTTCCATCTGTAATTGTGCAGCTCTATCACCGAAGTATGCTGAGAGAGGTTTAAACTTCAACTTCATCTTGGGATTGACTGATTTGTTAAGACAGTATTTGAATCTGTCCCAAAGATATTGAACTACATCTAGCTTTTTGGAGCTTCAAACTGCAATACATGGAAGCGCTGCCAAAAATCCATAAGCGATTCTTGCGTAGTCTTCCATTTTAACATTTTTTTGTCAAGAGGTTCTGGATCAAAATGATGGAAAGTAGATTCAATGAGATCACAAAACTACTCAAGTGAGTGCACATTGTCGAGTGGCAGGTTGTTGCACCATCATTATGGGGATTCGCGAAGTGTGTGTGAAAGCAGCGAGCTGACCTCTTCCGCATAGAAATCGTTTGCATCATCAAGAAATGCATAGAACTCTTGTAAGTACTCAGGCCAGGCCACTTCGCCTTCACCATCATACGTGAATTTCGACAAGAGGTCAAAAAAATCCCTCGTGATGTCGAGACGTTCAGCATTAGAGAGACATCGCGAAGGGATGAGTCTAACAGTATCCATGACAGATATGTGAAGATTCAAAACAGGATGAGAGGACACAGCTTGTCATCTGGCCCTCCTTCTAGCACCAGAAATCTTGATGGTGTTGGACCCACCAACATGTCAAAGGGATCTCCCCGATAAGAAGTCCCAACTAGACATCAGACTGTTTGGTGTAGGAGTCCTAGCTGTGGGTCATACAATATCGCCTTGACCGCAGTTGCGCGCAAAGGCAAGTAGGACATCCTTGTTGGTAGCAAGGGTGTGACCAGCGCAGCAAGCCAAGGAAGGTGCATGAAGGGTTCTAACACACGGAAAGAGGAATGAGTGCGACCCTTGAAAACCTGTGGAAACACGCGGCTTGGAAGGGAACACACGAGAAAAGATACATCACAAGTTGGGAGGCAGGTGAACCAACAATCCAAAGTGATGGTTAAACCAACAGCACATCTCAACCAGATTCATACATACATATATAGAAAGAGTCCATACATACATGCGTAAGAAAACAGCTACATATATCATTAGAGTAACCAAGATGACTGAAAAAACAATAATAACATATGCATGAAACGTGTTGGCTCTATTATATTAAGGAAGTGAAAGTTCCAACCATACACACAACCATGTCCAACTACTAGTCTCGACAACGAAAAGTTACATTCGCTGTCGCTTGCTCCTCCAAAGAGATATACTAGCTATGCACTGTGGAGAAGCCAAGGCTCGTTATAATACACTCCTAGATTTCTCTAATATACACCTACAAGAAGCTTGGCTCCCAAAAGCCTGTACAATGAGTTATGAGGTTCTATAAATAGCAAAGGGTGGGGTGACCCTTGACATTCCCCTTTTTTACTCTTCACCTACCCTCATGACTCTTCAACTACTACATTACTGTTACATTCGACCATCGACACTTGGTCTTTCACTTTTACAAGATGTTACATTACAATCTGCACAAGTACCCATGTGAGACAAAATAGGCTTGAGCAAAGCCATGCAAGACACTAGTAAGACTCGGACAAGTGTGGGAAGACCAACTCTTCGACATCCTCATGATGATCGACGGTGGCAAACTGATGCCAAGCTTGGTAGTCCGTGATGGTGTCCGTGTGCTCAATGGTGACATCTTGCTGAAAGCGAACTCTCGCCTCCGTTGCATCCAGGTACATTGATTTGGCACCTCTGTCCAACTCGGCTGTTAACATGCGCATCATAGTCTTGAGTGTAGCCGGACCAGCAACATACTGATGCATAGTGTCTGCGTCGATCTCCAAGTCTGCCCTGGTGGCTACATGCATCAACTCATCGAAGTACATGTCCAGCTCCGTTCATAATTGGTTCATTGACATCGCCTCGGTGAGTGCGCCAATAGATGGGATCGTGTACGTGCGCACAATGACATCCATGCTTCTGACACCCGTGCATGTGAAGCCTGCAAACTGGTGATGAGCTGTGGGATTTCCTCATAGTTCCAGATTTGACTCCGGATGCATGAATTCAACTCTACCGCCTTCGGCTTCATCATCTTTGGCAAATCCAATGGGGCTCCTTTGTATCTCATTGTCCATGTTTGCATGCAGTCGACAGCAGTGTGCAAATTTGACAAGATGCGTGGTCTCCTAGCACAACGTTGCTGCCAACCGTTGAGATGGACATTTGCCTTATGCACAGTGCCGAATCTGGAATACAACATCTGCATGACAGTCTCGAGGGACAATACTTCATCCAGTATCGCTCTCTTCAACTTTGCTCTGGTAGATGATGTAACCTGTTGTCCTCCTTGCTTGGCCGCTTGTAACTGCTTGGCCATGCACTCGTTCTCTGCTATCAAGAATCAAACACTCGAGTTGGTGGCCTCGACATATGATTTGGTAGCATCGGCCAATGTTGATGGATGCTTGCGCACATCAAATACGACCACTCATTCTTCGAACTGCGCAGAAGATACGTGAACATCTGGAGTAGACACTCTGCGCGACTGCACAACTCTGTGTTTCGACTCATCGAAAAATATGTTGTGCATCTCTGCCTGCAGATTGCCTTCAAGGATCTTTGTGTCTCCTTGATCACTTGAGACTTGCTCTGCTTCTAGATCTAGTGAAGCCGATGGGGTGACCTCTCGATTACGAGGCATCAGGTCGATATCTTGATCTGACTCTGGCTGCTCCCTATCCGTATCCATCTGTTCAAGCATCTGTTCAATCTCTTGAGCTAAGTCTTGCTCCTACGATTGCTCACCCTGTCTGTTTTGTGCCAGCTGCTTGGATGAGTCTATAACCTGTATGGGCGCAGTTTCATCAATCTCTGCATGTTGCACCTCCTGTTGTGTCTATCTCTGTTGCGCTTCCTTCTCTCTTCTGCGCAGCTCCTGTTCTTCCCAAAGTTGTTTCTTCAACTCTTGCAACTCCTTTTCTATTTCCTCCATCCTCTATTTCTCTCTTTGCCTTTGTGCATTCCTCTTGTCATGATATCGCCTCTTAGCCTCAAACTCCAAAGTTGCTTTTGTTCTAACTCTGTGCTATCAACCACCTTTCTCTTGCCTTTGTCACGTGCAGGTTTACTACCCTCTGCTGCTGCAGATGATGCTTCTCTCTGAGATGTTGCTTCCCTCTACTTTGCTAACCATTCCACAGATATGTTGACCAGTTCATTGAGCCTGGAGAAGTTGCGACAATATCTCCATGGGTCTTCCTCAAGCCAATGACACGCCCCGTGGATCCGAGAAAATTGCACTCTCACACAGTGGTCCTTCACCAAGCAATGCGGGTCATTTGGATTGAAACTTCTGGTGCTGAAAGTGAATCTTTTGAACTCCTCCATCTCGGCATCACCATGCTTGAGATTCTGTATCTCATACAACCCGATCCGCGAAGGAAGAGCGGGCAAAGGTGCCTTCCTCTCCCTGTGCAATCTAGCTAACAATCCTATCGAGATGTGATACGACACTTCTTGTATGACGAGCTTGTCCATGGCAAACTTTGGTAAAACATGCGGAGCCTTCTCCGTGTTGTACATCTGTATGATGGTGACAAGGGATGAGGCATACCAATCTGCTATGTCGATCAATGCCTCCATTGCTGCCTACGACATGTAAGGTGGATCCTACTCAAATATCATTTTGTACACTAGGGTGACAAAGTGGTCTAACAATTGTGTGATAACTCCGCGGAAGCTGCATTCGGATAGCAATCTGCAGTAAGTGTGCACAAAGGTTTTTGAAGGTGTCCATGCCCAACTCCAGCTTGGGAACTGCTAACTGGCACGGATTGCATCCAAAATGTAAGCAGACATGTATATCTCCACTTGCTAACCCTTGGGCGGATATTGGGCTTTTGTCACTTGTTCCTTCAACTTGAGAGCCAACATGTTGAACCAGTTGCATGGCCTTCCTTCGCTGGCCAGTTGGTCCAATGCAATCACCCAGTTCTGGGGGAAGGTCTTTGTGCTCTCTTGGTTGTATAAGCGGCATGCAAAGATGACCAAGTACTGATATGCCTTCCGCAGTATCTTCGTCTTGTAAACCAAGTTGGGTGTTGTCCTGATCTTCACCGGCTCTTTCACCCAACACTTCAAGATATCTCTGGAGTTTGCGCTGCTGCTGGGTTGCTGAAGGGTTTCTCCATTGTGATCACCAGTTGTGGCAAGTGATACATCTCCTGAAAATCCTTTGCCCTGAAGGTAGAAAGCTCTGTCCCACCGACACTGCTCAATGTCATCGTCTCAGGATCAGTGTGCGAGACAATCCAATGGATCATGTCCACGCATGGAAACGCGGGATACCTGCATGTGATCCGGTACAAGCCAAACTTATGGATGTTGACATAGACCCTACGGTCTGCAGATCTTCCTCAAATGTGCCTGAGAATGTGTCATTGATGTCCTGCCATTTCATCTTGATGTCTCTGTCTATGAACAGCTTGGTGTCTTTGTAAATGGGCAAGCTCACAGACCCTTGTTCAATTGCATCTCCAGTTGCACTTTCGATGGTGTCCTTTGACCCTGCTCTCTTGGAGGCCATTGAACCTGAACTGCTGAGAGACAGACGAACACCTGCGATACCTGGAGAGATAGCAACACTCACGGCAAGCAATCTGTCAGTTGGAAATCAAAACAAATTTGAGGACTAACATGCAACACACCTAGGTGACTGGCAGTAAAGATTGCGCAATTTTCCCTGGGAGGCTGGGAGACTGACTTCCAAAACTGCGCAAGAACCGTACGGGTTGTTAGGATGTTGACTGACTTCTGGAACTGCACAATGTATAGTCCAGCTTGGCCTACTAAGGATTGAAATTGCATAATGCGCAGTTTCAGTCAGCAAGGACATGCAAGCCCAGAGACTGCATTGCACAATTTTCTGGGTCAGCAGGGCACTGCCTCCCAAAATTGCACGATGAAAGCATGGAGGCCAATGCTGACCACATTTGCGCAATTTCTGGAGGGAATGCAAAGCCTTCACTTCTAGAAATGCGCATTGTTGTCCGGGTAAGGCAAGGTCCAGGCCAAGGCAGCCTAGACTCGCTGACGGGCGACTGAAAACATGAAAAGGTTTGGATGCATGGCGAAACTGAGTGTAAGCAAGACTGAATGATCATACATGCAAACAGTGAATGCAAAATTCAGAAAACAAGAACGCATGCATGTGTGTGAAGCAAGTCACTGTAACGGCGACCGTAAGTGCAAAATAGTGTCATGCATGCGACAGCATTGAGATGCAAATAAAAACTTGAAACAGTGCTTCTACAAGCTAACATGCATTAAAATGACAACACATTCATACAAAGCGAAATACAAAAAGCGACAAAAAAGCAACAAATGACATGAAAAGTAGACTTACCTGGAAAAAGCTGAGTTGAATGTGCCAAAGACTCCTAGATGCGGTGTGGGATGTCAGAGCTCCAAGATCGATGTGAGGAATTAGCTCTGCAATAGAATAAATAAGTTTGAGTCTTATGACGTGCATGCCACAAATCTAGGAAAAAGCGACACTTGGAGTGAAGTTTCTAAAACAATCTTTGCATGTAACCTCCAGCCGCTAAAAATAGATCCCTAGAATCTAGGGATGCTTTTTGCATGTTGTTTTTTCTATTTCGAGAAAGGCAACCCATGCATGCAAATCAGGATTGCTCGGTCCCGAGCGGAACCGGTCAACCTAAAGGCACATGCAACAGTCTGCAAGCCTGGGAAAGGGATTTACGCAATTTCTAGGCTGACCAGGGTTGGTTGGCCCTCAAGCATTGCGCAATTTGTGGGGACAGCAGGTCAATGCCTCCTAGAATTGCACAATTTCTAGGCTGAAGCCCAGTGTCGGGCTGGATTGCGCAATTCCCTGAGGAAGGGCTGCCTAGCTGGATTGCACAATTCTGGAGCTCAACAAGCAGCCCAACAACATTGCGCAATTTCTGGAGGGAAGGTTGGTTCCATTCCAGAATTGCGCAATTTTCTAGGGAAGCATCTCAGCCAGAAATTTGCTTAAGTCCGTAACGGCAGCCTGTGGTGAGAGACAAGCAAGTTGACATGCACAACCTAGCAGGCTACTAAAACTCAGTTGAAGCCTATGTACTTGATCAGTGCAAGACATGTTGCTAAGGATGGTTGGTAGGGAGGCTCCAAAACGAAGCTAAAGCAAAATTTTGGAGGGTGGTTGTAGCCGCTAGAACACACCGGAAAACAGGGTGCAAAAGAAGATGAAACGATGCTAGATGTTGATGAACCTATGGATCCTATTGATCCTCCTCCAAGAGGAGACCCTCATGGCTTAGGGAGACTCTCAAAGATGTCGAGAGACATATTGCACCAATGGGGACTTTCCGTGAAACCAAGAATCCGAACAGGTATCAAGGATACTTGACCATCATGAACACTATCATTCAAAATGAGTCTTCATCATTTGAAGAATTCATGAAGCAACAAGTATGGAAGGATGCTATGAATGAAGAATATGAGTCAATTATGAAGAATGATGTCTGGGATGTGGTCCCTAGACCCTAGGACAAGTCGGTTGTCACCTCTAAGTGGCTCTACAAAATCAAGCATGGCGCTGATGGAAGTGCAAAAAAGTTCAAGGCTCGCTTTGTTGCTCGAGGCTTCTCTCAAAAGGATGGTGTAGATTACGATGAGATATTTGCACCTGTTGCCCAATACACCACCATCTGCTCGATCATAGCCCTTACTGCCTTGCAAGGATGGAACATACATCAGATGGATGTCAAGATCGCTTTCTTGCATGGTTCGATCAAAGAGGAAGTCTATGTGGAACAACCCGAGGGGTTTAAGGTTCATGATCGGGAATTTCATGTATGCAGGTTGAAGAAATCTCTCTATGGTTTGAAGCAAGCACCCCGGGCTTGGTATGAGAGGATTGATAGCTATTTGATGAAGCTGAGATTCACTAGAAGTGAAGCCGATCCGAACCTTTACTTTAAGCTTGAAAATGATAAACCTTTCATTCTGGTACTTTATGTGGATGACCTCTTTTTGACAGGTGCAGACCCTTTCATCACAAATATAAAAGGGAGTTGGCTTCTGAATTTGAGATGAAGGACCTAGGACCGATGCACTACTTCCTAGGGTTGGAGGTCAGGCAAAAGCCAAGTGAAATTTTCCTATCTCAAGGAAAATATGCTGTGAAGATATTGGAAAGATTTGGGATGGTAGACTGCAAGCCTGTAACTACCCCAATGGAACATAACTTTAAGAAGTTATGCGGTACTGTTGTCGGACCTGAATTGGGAAATGCTTCTGAATATCGTCAACTCATAGGAGCACTGATGTTCTTGGTGAACTCCCGTCTGGACATATGTGTTGCAGTTAACACATTGAGCCAATATATGGTTTAGCCTCATCATATACATTGGATTGGTGCGACGAATCTTCTAAGATACCTTCGGGGCACAATCACTCATGGACTGAGATACACTACCAGAGATGTGAGGTTGCATGGTTATTCTGATGTTGATTAGGATAGCAGTATGGTGGATCGCAAGAGCACTTCTGGATGTTGTTTTTCTTTGGGTTCTGCTTCGATATCCTGGATGAGCAGTGAGCAAAAATCGATCGCCTTGAGCACCGCTGAGGCCAAATACATAGCTGCAAGCATGGCCTCCTGTGAAGCTGTCTGGTTGAGGAAGCTCTTCAGTGAGTTGTTTGGACGTGTTGGATACCACTGTGATCCTCTACGACAACCAGAGTGGGATTTGATTATCATAGAATCTCATGTTTCATGATTGCTCCAAGCATATAGATATCAGGTACCACTTTATCTGGGATATGGTACAACGAGGAGTAATAAGGCTCCATCACATTGGGACTAATGAGCAGGTCGTCGATATTCTGACAAAACCCCTTGGGAAGGTCAAAGTTCTTGGCCAACCGAGAACGACTTGGAGTCGTGGAGAGACCCTGAGTGGTTCAGCCTTCCCCTAGTGGTTTGTTGTGTACAGGGTAAGTGGTTCAGCCTTCCCCTAGTGGTTTGTTGTGTACAGGGTAAGTGGTTCAACCTTCCCCTATGATAACCCTTGGCGACATGTTGGCAAGATGAGTGGTTCATCCTTCTCCTGTTGAGACATCCTACCCATGCAGTCTGGGACTCATGGGAAGTACCTCTCATCTGGCCAATGAGTAGGGAAATGAGGATAGGGACCATAGTACTACCGATGGATGCATCGTGTACTACTACACTCCCTGTGCGATCTGGGATCATTGGAACTGACTTCGGGTCAGCAAGAGTGGTATGAGACACTCTCTTTTGGTTGGAACTGACTTCGGGTCAGTAAGAGTGGTATTAGACACCCTCTTTTATTTGGGACTGACTTCGGGTTAGTAGAGAATGGTATGATACATTCTCGATCACTTCTTCTTCTTCATAGTTCAGTAGACCAGAGCAGTGCAAACAGTGCATTGATGGTAGAGATAGTACAAACTGGCAGATGGAGTTCTCCCTAGTTGAGAGGGAGAGTTAAAATTGGCAACTAGGGCCAAACTCCACATGGGTCATCTTATTTATGAAAGCTGATATTTTTCTTCGATTCCTCTCTCCGAGAGGTGTAGGATTGATCTAAATATCATCCAATTCTGACATGTACAAATAAAATTATGAATTTATTTTATTATGGACAAATTGTCAAGGTCGGCCAGCAAACTTATGTAGGCTCAGAAGCCCAACAGTCACGTCTATTCATCCTCAATGTTTGCTATAAATACATGATGCCTTAGCCTCATTTGGACACAATTATCCTCACACATCTCTGTCTCTCTCCTCATCTGATTGGGTACGCATTTTCTGGGCAGCTTTCTCTCTCACACGTGCGAAGGAAAGAAGGACGAAATTTTGTTTTAGGCGTTGACCAGCGTTGACCTATTTGATTGTGTTTTGGGTGAGATACTTCTGTCTGGGCAAGCCGCATGGGCATAGAAATCGAGGTCAAACATTGACTTTGACCAGCGTTGCCTGCAACTAGGGCTGACCGCAGGGTTGGTTGTTTGACCAGGTTTGACTGGACTATTTTGGGTTGTTTTGAGGGTTGATTCATCTTGTTGTTTGGAGGCCAAAGATTACTAAAGTTGACCATTTTGTTGAGGGTCAAATCTGCCATGTTGACCAGTGTTGACTTTTCTGGTTAGGGCTCTTTTACTGTTGTTACAAAATATCATATTTGTAAATTGTACTATCTCTCTTTGCTGAACTATTGAAGACTAAAAGAAGAATTGATCAAGGGTTTCCCCACATTGGTGTTTGTCCCTGGATGGTACCACATCTTGTGTCCTCTTGTCTTGGCTTGTCTTCTACTGTTTACGTTTATGTTGTATCTGCATTTTACTATCATGTTGATGTGATTGATAATCTGAATATTGATATTGGGCTAATAAAGAAATTGAAGTAAAATTGTTGTAAAGCATAGAACATTCCAGTGTTGCCTAAAATTTATAGGTTATGATGGTATCTTCAGTAGAGGTAAGGCTTACCTCAAGCACTTAGTTTTTGGATATAAGAAGCAGATAGGTGTGAGGATGAAGAATATGTAACTGCTTCAGGTTGAGACAGACATAACCTTGAGCAGCAAGGCAGGAAATGCACAGAGTAGAAACATGAAGGTTGAGGAGAGCAGAGCTTTGAGGGAGTCCTTAGAGCAAGAGCAAATTAGAACTCCCAAGAAGGAGCCTTAACCAATATCACAGTTTGAGTCTCGGCTAGTTGGCAAGTGGGCCAACCAGCAGGATGATGAGGAGGAGAGACTAACACGAGTGAAGTGTTGATTTCGGGTAGCATCGGATGTACTCTAGCCATGAAAATTGGTGGAGAGGCTAAGGCGCATGAGATATCCAATGCCCAAAAAGGGTTTGGGTAGATTCTAAACAGTTTGAGAGATATTAAAATAAGTAATATTTTTAATGCACTCCCTAAGTCTAAACTTAGGGAAAAAAAAATATTAATGTGTATTAATATAAAACTGTGTTAGAATGGTCCAAAAGTCATGGATCAAGCTAGATCTAATCTTAGCCGTTGATTAGGGATTTAATCTTGACCGTTGATTTGTCAACGAGAAAAGTATTTAAGGATGCTTGAGGGTCACTTGGAGAACACACCAAGAGATCAAGATTTCGACTTTCTAGCGCTGGGTTTGCTGAGAAAGTTGAGAGAGTGATCTGGAGTTGCAGCTGAGGGGCAATGAATACAGAAGCAGAGATGCAAAGATAGTGTCGGGAGGATTAACAAAGCAACTGGGAAAGTTGACGTAGAGGGCAAAAGCCGGAACTGTCGGGAACTATCGGAACTGTCGGGAAAGCTGATGCAGAGGGCAGAAGCCAGAACTATGGGGAACTGTCGAGAAAGCTGACGCAGAGGGCAAAAGCCGGAATTGCTAGGAACAACCGGAACTGCGGAGAACTGCTGGAACTGCCGGGAAAGCTGACGCAGAGGGCAAAAGTTGGAACTGCCGGGAACAGCCAGAACTGTCGAGAACTGTCAAAACTGTCAGGAACGCTGACGCAGAGGCAGAAGCCGAAACTGCCAGGAACTACCCGAACTGCCGGGAAAGTTGACGCCGAGGGAGAAGAGGCTGATACAATCCCTAGAGGATGACGCGGGGGTTTTTCGTGGGGCAGATTGGAGCTGAGGAGCTGTCGGAGTGTTTATCCGGGGTTTCTGCCGGAGCATCTGTCTCCGAAGGAGAGGTACTACTGCCGAGATTTTTCTTTGTTGGGTGAGTCAGGTTTGGCACCCATATTGTATTCTGAAACTGCTTAATAAATCAAACCCTCAGATAGCTGCACCAGTTTTTCCCGCATTGGGATTTTCCAGGGACATTAGTCCCAAAATAACAGTGTCATTTGTGTGCTTGTTTCTGTTTCCTTCAGTTGATGATCTGTAATGTGTTGAGCATGTACTTGTGTTTATTTTCAGTATTTACATGGTAAATAACTTGTTAATTAATCAGAACAAGTAGGAAGGAATAAATCTGAAAGTACATGGAGGGTTTCTAACTGTTAGACTTAGAAACTTCAACATGGTATCAAAGGGTGGTTGCAGATCACAGGAGAACTAAGGACATCAGCTGAGCAGAGCAGCAATAGCAGAAAACAGTGGTCCCGAGTGATAGAAGTTGTTCCTAGCAGAGTAGCAGCAAGGAAGGGGTGACGCAGTGCCTGCGTCATCAAGATTGAGCCAAGAAGAGGTTGCGCAAAGGCTGAGGGAGGCAAAGACAGGCTCACGTAGAGCCACGCAGAGGGCAGGAGGGCTGACACAGTTGGCTGAGGAAGTTGACTTGCTGGTGTCAGGATTGCGTAGAGCCTAGGAGCTCTAACCTTCAGTTTGTTAGGGTTTAGGAGGCTGTGGATAACTTGCAGAATGGAGCTAGTGGGGTACTGTAGTCAGAACAGTACCTAATAGGACAAGGCCAAGGTAGAGGGACTTGTTGCCGAGGTGGATTTCTAGCCAAGGAATCCAAACCAGTGTTGCAGTTGCACAGATGATTGGAGAGGGGAATCTCGACATTGGCAGAAGGGTTTCCAGAAGGGTAATCGAGGCTCAGAGGAGTCATACCAAGAACTTCAAAGAGGGAAGCAGAGGAGCAGCGAAATGGCAATACACGGAGTAAGAGACCAGGACAGATTGGACGGAGCCTCAAACTTCGTAGTCTGGAAGGCCAGGATCTTATCCGTACTAGACAGGAATCGTGTCAAGCACTTCGCCTTGAGGACAATAGCTATCCCAGTTGACCCGGCTGATAACGACAGGTACGAGGATGCAATGGCGAGGGCAAAGAGTATCATCCTTGATGGGGTCAAGGATCATATAGTACCACATATTGCCAAGAAGAACACGACACAGTGGATGTGGGAGGCCCTAACCAAGTTGTATCAGCATACTTTCGTGCAAAGGAAGATGCTACTAGAAAACTAGTTGTGATTATACCAGATGAAGAAGGGAGAACAGATCGACCCATTCCTCAGTCGATTTAAGGAGATCCAGGATCAACTGACTTCCATAGGGGCAACGCCGAATCTAGAATTGATGGTGAGAACAACCCTAAACGCAGTCTCAGAAGACTGGGAGGTGTTTGTCCAGAGCATACTCGGCAAGAGGACCCTTCCAGATTGGGAGGAAATGTGGGCTACTCTTCGCCAAGAAGAGATCAAAAGGCTGAGCAAGGCGGGAAGCAGCAGCAAGGGGATCAGAATCAAGAAGGAGGAGGAGGAAGATGTTGCCCTAGCATCTAAGGGAGAACAACAGAAACGGAAGAAGAAGGACCTCTCCAAGGTCAAATGCTTTCAGTGTGGGGAGCTGGGTCATTATGCGACCCAGTGTCCAAGGAAGAAGAGTAACGGAGAGGCCTCCGAGACCAAGGCAGCGCCAGCAAGGGCAAAGAAGGAAGTGGAGACAGACGATGATTGTGCCATGAGTGCTCATGTGCCACTTCAAAAGAAGTGGGGAGACATCGAGCTGTAGTCACAAGGACTACAAGCAATGAGGGGCAAGATCCTCGAGGTACCCAGACTCTTGGATTAGACCTTGCTAGAAGAGCATCGAAGAGGAGTAGCAGTACTGGCGATGTCAATAGAGACGGATGTGAATGGAGCGACAAAGGGAGCTACAGTGCAGGATTCCCAGGACAGTGCGAGACTAGCAGGCTGCAACAGTGCGAGAGGCACGAGAGTGTTGCACTAATGTAGGATGGCATAGAGAGGTGTACAACAGTGCGAGATGCGTGGAGTTGTTGCAGCAGCGCAGAGGTCAGAGAGGGAGCACTTGTGAGAGACAGAGGGAGCTTCAGCGTCAGGAGTGTTTCTAACTTGACGGAGATGTCAAAGTTGGGAGATCAGTTACTTACTTCTCAGTAACTGAGTTGCAGTGTAGCATTTAGCAGTGGTAGTGCTATGGGCAGCATGATGCAACATGATGAGAGGGTTTGCAATGCAGATGCAACAGTGGCAGTGGCAAGGCCATGGGCAGTAGCACGGATGCAGAGGGAGTTGCAGTACGGAGCAACCGTGGCAATGGCAGGGCCATGGGTAGCAGTACAGGATGCAGCAGTGCAAAGAATGTTGCGCAGCACAGCTAGCATCAGCACAGGGACCGATCATAGTTTTAAAAAACGACTGTTTCGAAACGGAAACGGCCAAGTTGGTCTGTTCCATTGCCCTCCGGAGTGACTCGGTACAAAAAACGGCTCGGTTGGCCGAGTCATGGTTGACTCGGCCAACTCGGCCGTTTACTGCACTGACTCAGCCGAGTCACAAACAGCGGCCCGTAACCCACTAAAACAGCAATTTAACATTATTTTAATGAAATTTTAAGGGGTTTGCTAATTGGTTTGGACTTCAAGGTGTTTTATGAATTAGC